>VZSF01007764.1:220-33004 GCA_013398295.1 Chionis minor | reverse complement strand
CCCCCCCAGAATGTCCCCCCGCTTTGGGCGCCTGGCACAGGGAGCGACGCCCTGCGCATCCCAGCACAGCCACCGCGGGGAAGGGGCTGGGTGGGCCAGGCTGGGAGGGACGTGGGGGACAGCCCCTCTCTTTCCTCCGCTTGTGCCCCCCAGCAGGGAGCTGCTGGGCTTCCTGGGCGCTGGGACACAGGTGTAAGTCGCTGTTGCCACAAATAAAGCTCGTCCTGCCGAAACCCATCGCCTGTCGCCTTATTCCCAGGAGGGGAGGAGAAGAGGGTCCCCGCACGTCTTCAGGGCAGCTTCCTCCTCCTCCCGCTGCCGCCTCCACGGCTCTCTGCCTCCCTCCTTGCCGTGCTGCGGAGCACTTCCAGCCCAGATCCCAGATAAGTTTCTTCCTAAAAGCTCAGGCGTAGCAGAAAAAGGAAAGAAAACCAAAAATCCCTGTTTTTCTGGCCTCACGCGCCCTATCCCGTCACACAGCCCCGTCTCCTCTCACTTCCAGGGAGCGCTGTAGAAGTAGCTCTTACACATTTCGGTGTTAAGTTCCCATTTAATGCATCTGGGGGCGCACACGCGCTGGGAACGGGGGGGTCTTCCCAGCCAAGACCACCTGGAGGGGTTGGGCTGAAGCACTGGTGCGAGCAGCGCAGCCAGAGATCCTGGCACCGCGGGTCTCTCGTCGGGGCCCCTCGGGGTGAGGGTCCCTTGGTTTCAGAGTCACCCCTCGGCCCCATCCCGACGGTCCTCCCCGAGCGCTCGGCCTCTCTGTGGGTCACGCTGGAGCCGTCTGCTCCTCACCACGGGAGGAAGGCTGGATATAAAAAGCCCGTAGCCTCGCAAAGCCAAGCTTGCTTCTGCTAGCTCCCAGCCAAGCCCGTCTGATAACCACAGCCCGGGGAGGGCTGTAATTTCTTGGGTTTATATATAGAGGAGACGAGGCCGTGCCATAGACAAGGACTATATAAAGGGGCCGCCCTGCCCCGCTGCCCCAGCCAGGCTGGTGGAGCAGGAGAGCCGCGGGGTGCCCCTCTCCGTGGCCATGGACACCTCCTACCCGCGGGAGGACTACCTGCCCGCACTGTCCCACAAGCGGGAGGCATCTCCCACCGTCCTCGTCCCCCCGCCGCCCCGCGACCACCTCGTCTGGTCCATCTTCAACACCCTCTACATGAACATCTGCTGCCTCGGGTTCGTGGCGCTCGCCTTCTCCGTCAAGGTATGGGTGCCAAGTGGGGATGGGAGGCTGAACGTTCGGGGTGCCCTGGGAGCCCTCCCCGTGCTGGTGCCGAGGGGGGCACTTCCTGAGGAGACGTGGAGCATCTGAAATAACTGCCTGGGAGAGCTGGGGTGGGGGACAAAAGCCCAACGCCCCCAGGGGGCTGGCTGCAGGTGACACCTTCCCCTGGTAAAGCCTCCCCAGTTTTCCTGCTGCCTATTAATGAGGCTGTGAGACCCCCCCCCAGATAACCACAGCCTCCTGCCACCCCTGGAGGACCAACTGCTTCTTCCTAGAAGGTGCCGAGGGGCTGTGATGCCCCTGGCCCCTCCACCTGCCCTCTGGCAGGAGCAGCTCCAGACAGACTGGACCAGGGTGGAGGGATGGGGGAAAGCGAGGGCTGGAGCCAGTGGGGCTCCGAAAGAAGCAGGAGAGAAAAACCCAGTGGCAAAAAAAGTGGGGCCGGGGGGAGCAGCAGCACGCAGAGCCGTCGGGCAGCCTGGGGCGGATGGACAGACACCCCCTTGGCTGGTGGGGAGCTGGTCGGCAGCGTTGCGCTGCCTGGGGACCGGGTTGCCGGCCGGGAGGGTGCCGAAGCCACGTAGCCAGGCTGGGGGGAGGCGCGGGGAGGGAGCTGCGGGCACCCGGGCGCTGCTGCCCCGTCTCTCGGCTGTTGCAGGCGCGGGACCGCAAAGTGGCCGGGGACGTGGAAGCCGCTCGGCGCTTCAGCTCCAAGGCCAGGTGCTACAACGTCCTGGCCACGGCGGGGAGCGTGGTGCTGCCGCTGCTGCTTGTCGCCCTGGTCATCACGGGCGTCATCCACCTCTCCAAGCTCGCCCAGGAGTCCGTCGGCTTCTTCACCTACCAGTTCAGCCCGAGTGACGACGAGGACAAGTGACCGGTGGGCGAAGGGCTCGTAGAAACTCCTTCGCGTGGCTGGTGGCCCCGCCAAAAAGACCACTGGTCCAGCGTAACCCCGTCACCACCCATCTCTGCCACCCAGCGCCGCATCCGCACGCTTTCGCGCCCACCGGGCAGCGCGTGGCCGGGAGGGGGGCAGCGCCACAGGCTTCTCCCACACCGCCGCATCTCCCCTCACCCCCCGCTCCAGCACCCAGCCCTGCCGTGCCCAGCCCCGGCTCCCAGCCACGCTTCGGGGCCACTCGGTTATTTTTGTTTACCTTGGGTTGTTTTAACTCCCTTTATCCTGTGTGGAGCACAGCATCCCTCCAGCCTCACTATTTAAATCATTAAACCATTTCACACATTGCGAGTCTTCTGAGTGCGTGCGTGTGGCGCGGGGGGGCTGCTAAAGCGACAACAGAAATACAGCTTTTTTGCTCTGGTCGTGCTCTTTGCGGGCAGGAGAAGGAACGGTCCCCGCGAGCCCCAAGGCCACCCAGCCCGGAACAGCCCAGGGGGACTCGCCTGCGCTGAGGAGGGCAAAGAAGCAGAGAAGCTTCTCGGCCCCGCGGGGACACGCTCAAGCAGATGAGATGTCGTCCCCTCCAAGGGGAGCTGAGACCTGCAAACTCACTGCAGGAAAGCAGAAGTCCCCCAGCGGGTCCCCAGGTGAGGACAGAGGGGACAAGCACGGGATGCAGCCCCACTGCTCTGCGCTACCCCCCATCGCCCTCCCCGGGCCAGAGCTGGCTCATTTCGGCAACTGGACTAAAAGAATCTCCTTTTCGGGGGGAAGGGAACGACAGAGGACGGATGACAACACACACTGACGCCCCTTTCAGTGCCCCTGAGACCTGGCTTGGAGCTGGGCTTTAGCCCCAGCCCCCCCAACCCAAATCCAGGCGCAGCCCACAGGGCTGTTACGGGGGGGGCGAGGGGACGGAGGGGTCCCTTTGTCCTGCCCTGCTGCGAGAACTGCTGCTAATTAGGGGTTGGGTGACTTCTGACGAGGCCCGACAGAGAGCCAGGGTAATTATAAGGTGGGGGAGTCGCTTTGCCTCCTTCCCTAAGCGTTCCCACATGCTGCCGGCAGCGGGAAGCAGCCGCAGGGCTTTTTATAAACTCCGCGGGATTCGGCCGGGATTCCTGGGTTTTGCTTGGAGAGGGGCAGGGAATGCCGTCGCCGTCCCCCGACTTTGACCCCCGGGAAGGGGGTGCAGGAGGGGAGGGCGCTGCGGGGTGCGGAGCTGGGTGCTGGGGGTATCGTGCCCCCCGTTTGCACGCGTACACCCTTCCCCTTCCTCCCCCAGGGGTCTCCGGGACACTGGAAGCGCCTTCAGCAGATACACCCTACGCTCGCCCCAGGCTGCGCAGCTGGAGGAGACCGGAACCACACGCACCTCCCATCCGAGAAACTAACGATAACTGGTGCCTGCGCCGCAAGTTACAAGGGCTTTAACTCCAAAACTGCTTGAAAGGAGAGATGATAATGTAGCTCAGGGTTAAAAAAACGATAGGGATGTTACACGCCAAATAACTCCAAAGAAAAGGAGCTGTGCACTGCCCAGGCAGGACAAAAATGCTTTTGGCTGCGTACTTTGCGACTAATATTAGTGCCAAAACAACGCTCAGCTCCAGCCTTAATTGCGCCCACCCTGCCACGCTGCGGCGGCAGAGTCCCTCACCCCGGGGGTCGGCAGGAGTCGGGGGTCCCGGCTGCTCAGCGCACGCAAACCCCGGAGTCGCTGTGCACCGCGGCCGAGGGACCCTCCTGCCTTTGCTCGCGGCAGCAGGAGCGACGTGGCTGAGCCCCGCAGCCCCTCCAGCCCCCGGAGGAGGCGAGGACCCGCCAGGACGCGCTGGAGGAGCTGGGAGTCAGCGCGCCCAGGGGCTGGGCTAAACACACCTTTATCAGCCAGGGGCTCCCTTACAAATGCAGGCGTGCAGCGCGTAAGCGAGTCACGGCTGTTCAGAAAACTCCTTTAAAACAGCTGCTTTCAGGCTTGATGCGGCCTCCCCTGCTAAGGGAGGGATGCTGAAGGGAAGCGAGCGGGAGTCGGGGGCTCGGAGCCCCCGGCACAGACGAGGATGCTCCTCCCCCGGGGTCACAAAGACAGGCAGCGTGCACAGTCCCGTGGGGGCGAAGGGTTTATGGCACAGCCTGGGACCCCCAGCCTTCCACCCCACCGTTACCTTTCCCCTCTGCCAGCACCTGCTCTGCCACTTGTTTCCGTTGCTTCGGCGAGTAAAACCCACACCAGCCAAGGTTTAAAACGTCTCAGCAGATGACCTCTGAATCCAGCCGGCTGCCGTGGGGAAAGAGACACTCTGCCCTACGATGAGAACCAGCCTACGTGAGATACGGGAACAGTTTCTCCCCAAATTGTCTTTATCTTGGGAAGCCGGCCCCGGCGGTGACACCGTACCTCCACGCAGAGGAAACCGCTGCCCCGACGCCTCCAGCACAGCTTCCAGGGGAGATGCCGGAGGGTCCGGGGGAGACTCGGTCACTTTGATCCTGGTCTCTCCTTTGGTGATGGTGAACTTCAGTTTGGTGCCCAAGTAGGAGACGCCCGTGACTGTCACCCTGTTGATGTCATCGGGAAATGCGGGGTCGAAGCGGAGGCGGCTCTTTGTGATCCTGGAAGGGCAGGAGCAGGTCAGAGGTGGGTCAGGAACCCAAAGTGGCTTTGTGGGGTCGGCCACCTCCCCAGACAGCACAGCCTCACTCATCCCGGGGCCCTCTCCCCTAACTCCGTGTCTGTGGGCAGCAAGACTCCTTGGTGTATCCCAAGGATCTCCAGGCAAATCCCGAAGACACCAATGAAGCACCTGCTGCAGAGCTACTCGGGCCATGACTTCACAGCCAGCACCCTAAGGCGTTCCTGCCTCCCTTCCAGCTCCTCAGCTGGGTCCCTGGTTTCTGTTAGGTTGGTTTTGTGTTAGGTTGGTGGTTTTTCAATAAAAAAAGAAAAAAAAAACCTTTTTGTTTTTCTTCCAAGGCAGCTCAGTTCCCTGCTCCGGTGCCGAGGGTGGCTTCAGCAGCAGCTGTGCTGGTAAAAATTGTGGAACGCCGTGCTCTGAGATGGGGAGGGGAACAGGGCACAGAACCAGCAGAGGTGGCCGTGGACCCCAGGCAGGAATCACCATTGAAATCTGGTCACACGAACATACAGGCGCAGGCTTCCATGTGCTGGAACTAAACTCCAGCCACGTGAGGAGCTCAGGAGACGGCTACGGCTGGGATTTTTAGGATGGAAGTTCAGCTCCAGGCAGAATACCTGCCAGCAAGCATCTGCTCTCACCCACCGCTGCCCTGAAAGCTACACGGTGCTGGTGGGGATGGTGGGCGCTCACCTCACACCTGGTGGAGATGCGCCTGGAAGTGCTTCTTCATTGAATGGTGAGACACACCTGCCCACTAGCACTGCCCCCTCCTCCGTAATTTGCCGTCTCAACCAAGATGTGTCGGCACAGCTCGGTTTTCACTTTCCCTCCGGGCTGAGCGGATCAGCGAGGTGACCTTCAGAAACCCACATCTGCTCCCATTCCCCCCGGTTCGGAGGGCTTTAAACTCAGCACTGCTATACGTGCTCCTTCACCGAAAGATACAAATCCAGCCACCGGCTCGAATCGTTTCTCCAGACCCTTACCCAAAGTCAAGCAGAGCCCACTTGTGTGTTTTGGCTTTGGATGAAAAAGACAAGGGTCGCTGTTATCTCCTACTCAAATCTCGAGAGGTGAGAACTCTTGACCGTCACCTCCAGTCTGTTGAGAGGGCTCAATGGACTGGAGAGGACTCAAGGGAGGCTCAAGAGACCGGAGAGCCTCAGCGACAGGGCGATGTGCCAGCCGGGGCCCGTGTCTCACAACGGGCAAGGCAAGAGCGCGGCCTCGAGGGCTACAGAAATGTCATCTCAACATCTGAGGAAATTTGGCTGGAGCCCCAGAGCCTGTGGCTTGAGCCTGTGCCGAGAGGGGCCCAACCTGACACACACAGAGCCTCTGAAGACCTTCGAGCTTCACGAAACCTGAGATTACGGCTTTCAGCTGGGAATACGGTAGCTCACACCCAGCCCCACCAAGAAGCCGGTGGGTTTCTCAGCAGTTTCTGGCCACACACACAGAGTAAAAACACATAGTTAGTGCTAGAAGAGTTCGCTGAAAATCAAAAGGCTCGTCAGTTTGATCCATCCTCAGTTAAACTAAGAATATGCTCAACCACCAGGCTGCTTTGGATACAAGACACAGCACTGAAATTATATGAACGGCTTCGTGTTTTTTCTAAGATATTTTAATGCTGTGGCGGTGCCAGCTGAGCACGTCCCTCCACAGAGGCTTGCGGAGCCACGTGTGTGCAGGCGGCAGGTCGCTTCGGGGGGCTGCAGAGCCTCTTCCCACGCCGCATCCAAAGGGGGTGGGATGTTACAGCTAAGCCAGAGGACAAACTTAGGGAACGACATCTAGCTTCACAAATGCGCAACTAACTCATCAAGTGACCTGCAGAGAGTCTCTTACCTGTTCCAAATACATTTCCAGTCTCTAAAGTGGGAATAGGCCTACGGCACATCAGTGTGGTGGTTCAGGACTGGGGTCTCCAGTTACAAAGGTCCCCTTAGAAAGACCACAGTGTATGCTGTATAATAAGAAGCAGCCTTGTATTTGCCTGCAAGGTGATTATATGGAGTTTCTCTTCAATTTGTCAAGCAAAAGGCCAGTGTAATTGGTGGATCGTAATCTTTAAGTTTCATCTACATGCAGTGAAGAAGCCAAAGCTACAACCAGCCACGGAGTGGGCAGGTCTGGATGTGTTTGATACACAGACATCAAAATGATACAGGCTACCCACAATCCTGAGATCATACAGAGACGTCCCTCGTCACCGAGGGTGCCAACGAGTGTTGAAGAGCTCGGTGTTGGCCTGGCTTTGACTCCTTTGGGAGCCAATGGCTTTCAACACTGACTTAGCTGGAGGAAAAACAGACAAAAGCTTACCGCTTCTGGAAACTCCACCCTGTTTTCCACCAGTGACCAACTATCCCCAGTATCCACAGTTCATCTGGGATCATTAATCCTCCTGTTTGTTCGTTACCTGCTGGGAGCTTTGGAGGATGTTCTGGATGCTGCAAGTTCCTTTCTTTTTCATGAGTAAAACCACATCGCTTCAGCTAACAGTAAGGTTTCAGGTGACATGTAGTTGCTTAGAAAGTAAATGAGACATAACAAAGGCCTCACCTGAACCCTGTGTAGCCAAAGAGGACAGCTTGCAAGAATCCACCCATCCCCGTCAAGAAGTTCACGGCTCCTGACCCGTCTGAGTTCTCCACCCAGATCTGCTCCAGCAAGAGAGAGAAGTGACTCAACAGTGGCATTGGGACTCTTCGTACAGTTACGTGTGGTTTAATACATTAATCATCCCCACTGTTGCATATCTGGGGTGTTGCAATGAGCATGCCCTGCTGCCCACCCTGGCCCGAGGTGGTGGATGGGCTCTGATGGGTCTCTAAGTACCACCATCTCCATTCCCTTTCCCATCCCTGCCAGGCAGAAGGAAGTCTGGGCTGAGCACGACACTGACGTGTGGCTTTGTACTGCCTGGTGGGAAGCAGATGCCTCCTTACCGCTCTCCGGAAGCACGCTGAGAAGAGACAGAGTGTGCAGCTGCCTAACCCAGTGTCACAATGACCCGATAACCTGGTGACCACAAGGACAGTCAGCGCAGGCTCCAGTCCAAGTGATGTCTCTCAGTGTGATGGGACCTACTTGGGAACAGGCAAGACAGAAGCAAGGGCAGCAGCCATGCCATGCAGCTAACCTTGAAGGGCTCCGTGATGTTGCTGAAACACTTGTTCAGTTGGCTCTGGGCTCTCTGCACCTCCTTTAGCTCCAGCCAGCCCACCGCAAACATGCTCTGCGGAGAGAAAACTGTCCTTCCACCAGCTGCCACCTCCCCCAGGAGTGACAATACGGCAAAAGCTTCAGTGACACCAGAACTGGCATCCTTCCGACCCAGCGTAGACACCCCCCGCGCACGTCTCTAGCTCTGTGCTAACTGTCCACATTCCCCCAAAGTAGGTCTGGCAAATCTTGCCCCTCGACGGGGTCGGCAGTGACTCACTCAGACGGACACAACCGCCTCGAGGGTGAATCCCACCTTAGGCTTTGTCCCTCTCCTCACCCAGGTCATGGCTGGCCCATCCAGCTCAGTGACGGGTTCATACATCTCCAGGTCGTTTCTCCGGACTTCGGGGCTCATGGGGTGCATCAGCGGGAATCCAAGCAGGACAACATCAGCTTGTTTCACAGGCTCCCCTGGGGACGGGAGTCAGTCAGACCACACACGCCAGCTGGGGACCACTGGCAGACTGGTTGTCTCTGTGCTCATACGGAGAACAAGCCTGACTCACGTGGAATCACAAACATAGAACAACAGACACCACATCAACAGGGGAAGGTAGTGGAGCTGCAGGGAGGACAACTCATTGCTGCTTTGCTAAAGGCAGACCAGAACAGCAGCTTCTGGTTCGTCGGGGTAGGACACCAGCACAGCCCCAACACGATGGCACCCAGACTGGTGTCACCTGAACTTCAGGTGCAAAGGAATAGCTCCCTCGATGCCACGCACCCTGCCCCTAACTGGGAGGATGGGGACACTAAACTGGGTGTGCATTTCCACTGGGACCAGCCCCTTCACTTCCAGAGGGCCAGGGGTTGCTGGAAGGGCCACACATGGCACTTGACCTTGGAAAGGTAGACCTAACTGTCAGCTATGAACCCATTGCTGACATGTCATCTGCCACCCAGTACTAAAAGTCTCTTCCTACTCTCCGTGTTCCCAAATTTCCTAATTTTATGAGCCTACTACTGAGAAACGATCCACCAAGAGGCAGAAAAACCATCGACGAGCCAGGCTCTCCACGCTGGCAACCCACTTGGAGAGCAGCGCTAGAGATTTTTACTTCGGCTGACCATTCAGCCGCTGTTCCCGTCTCTGAACCAGTCAGAGTCCCCACTGCTGGCAGGTTTACAAAGAGCGAGCA
Organism: Chionis minor; assembly: GCA_013398295.1. Taxonomy (NCBI): domain Eukaryota; kingdom Metazoa; phylum Chordata; class Aves; order Charadriiformes; family Chionidae; genus Chionis; species Chionis minor. Next base: position 23,845 of record VZSF01007764.1, on the reverse strand, counting down.
GCGGCCAGCTCAAAGGTCTGCTGCTGCCGCTCCGCTCACCTGGGCTGTAGCCATCGTACTCGGGGTGATATTTCTTCTCCGCATCAAACGGCACTTTGACTTTCTTGGCACAGTCCACCCACTCCTCTGGCACGGGGATCAAGAAGTCTCGAGCAATGTCAGCTGCAAAATTTAAGCTGAAAAGAGGCGAGGAACAATGCTTCGTGTCAGGCAGAAGGTGCCTGTGACCCCCTCAGAGAGGGGAAAAGAAGAAAGGGAACAGAAAGAACTAATTGAGCCATAACTGCAAAGAAGCACCTATTCCGCAAGAATGTGGGTCAAAGTTTAAGCCTGGGGTAACAGCTTTCATTACTGGAGTTGGGAGGCCATTCCTCTAGCTTTAGATGTCTCCATTACTGGAGCTGGGAGGCCATTCCTCTAGCTTTAGATGTCTCCAGCTGGCTAATTGTATAGACATCTCATAAAACGCAGGGAGAGGAACCCTCCTGTGAAGTGAAATCCCTCTCAGTCTCCTGTGGACGCCTGATGCAGGTCAGATGAACCACCATGGGACCACCTGCTTCTTGCTGCTGACCGTGAAGGCGTGCAAAGGAGACCAGCTCAGACAGAGGCACGCGAAGAGAGGAAAGGTGCGTCCCACACGGCAGCCCTGCTGCCTCCTGCCCCTGCCAGACTGTGCCAGGCAGAAAAGAGAAGAGAAGAGATGAGCCAGTGCTTCGACAAGGCACACGCGTTACCTCCGCTGGGCCACGGCATTGGTGTATGCAGAATTATCAACCTGGCAGTGATGCTCATCGGGGGGCATGACACCTGGAGGAAGAGGAAGGGGACGCTGCACACCACAGCCCACCTGAGGTTTGGCATGGCTTCTTGCCCCTCCTCAGGGAAGTGGCAGGAGAAAGGGAAGCCCTGCGGTGGCAGTGATGCTGCCCGCACAGGGAGGTGCTGCCTCTCTGCTCTGCCAGGGTGCCGCAGCAATCGGTGCAACTCGGTAGAGGAGAACGTAAGTAGAACTTGCTGTGGAGAAGAAACAACCCGGCTTACAGCTTAGGCTCATGGGCAGCAGGTACCTCAACCTGAGGGCACCTCCCTCGCCTCACAGGCAAGGTGACCTTCAAGTCATTAATTCTTTCAAGTCACTCAATCAAGTTGATCGAGTGATTAAATCTTTCCCTAGCGACAAGCTCAGCTCCTTCCCATGCCGCTTTCCTGCAGATTGTCCCCAGGAGGAGAGGTGGCCATTTCCCAAGAGAATTGTGAAAAGAGTTATTTAAATATGCGACGCCTTTAGGGCCGTTGGGGTTATCTCCCAGGATCTTTGCACCAAGACCCAGCCTGCAGCAACCCAGCCCCAGGGGCTCTTCTAGCTCTGATCACCCAGGTTTCATCGAGACCCCTTTACTCTAACCCAGTCTTCTCCTCCAGATCCTCCTCCCACAAACACCTCTCCTTCACTTGGTGTTTTCTTCCTCAATGTCCCCTTTCAGCAGCAGCCCACCAGTAACTTGCGCTCATTAACATGACGTGCTTCAGCAGGATTGCTGCCTGCGACAGACCCTTTGCCCTGCCAGAGACATCAGCCGTTGCACTTGTTCGGCCCCAACAGCACCAGATGGCCTTCAAAGGATTAAACTCCTGCAGGCTCCTGGGGAATTTACGCTCAGGCCTCTTAGAAAAGACTTAGAAAAGTCCTTCCTCTGTGAAGCCCTTCCACTCTGTTTTCTCTACGTGCCACCAGTCGCAACAGCAGATCTGAAGGCATCCGTGCGTGTGGCATCAGCTTGTACCACCATGGAAGGAGGCACCTAGAGGTGTCCTATGAGTGGCAAGGGGCTGAGAGGAAAAAACCTGATACTGTGGCAGTGGAAGAGAGCTAAGCCTCTTGTCCCACGTTCACATGGACGTTATCTGCGAGATATTCTGGAGGGCAGGAGTCTGAAGAGCCCGTGCACTCCTGTCCAGATGTAGCTGGAGGGGCTCCGAGTCTCTGCTGAGGAACCCCTTCCCTACAGACAGATCTGGCAGTTGTAGAAGTACCTCTGATGTGGTAGCACTGCTCCTCCTCGCTCCACACCATCCTGCTGCACCAGTACTGAGCCACGGCACTCACCAGCTCCCAGCCTCCATCCTCCCTGAACAGCTTCTGGTCCTGGAGGGAGCCAAAGCCAGAGACAAACAGGGATATGAGGGAGAGTCAACCAGACCCAAACTCAGCAGGAGGACAGGAGCTCTAAGGAGATGGACGTAGCAGGAGAAAAGGTCAGAAAACTGGCCTGGATTGAGCCAACAGGATGCTGAGCCACCCGCGAGGAGCAAGGACAGAGGAGACAGGGCTGAAGAAGGGCCCCTGGGGTGCTACCGGCAACTCTGGCAGGAGCAGACAACAGCAGAGTTTCTCTGGGAAGGGACAGTGACAGTCACCAGATGCTCTGCAGGCCCTGCCACCGGGCCGTCCGGGTGGCACACGCTCCCTGTACCTGCGTGGTGCAGTAATACTGCTCGAAGGCCATCAAAACGTCCCCAGTGACATGGATTTCTTGGGCTCCATAGATCTCCTCAGGGCAGACTTCCCGGCCAGTGGCTGCACTCTCCCACGGGAACTTAGCGCCCTGGCAGGAGAAGACATCCACGAGGCAGCTGAGCACATCGTCTCGAGAGGTTGTCCCTCCCCAGTCCACCACCTGCGGGCAGTGCCCTGCTGGCAGCCCCTGGCTCAAACTGGAGCCAGCAAGGACGAGCGGAGCCCAGCTCCGGGGTGACAGAGCTGGGTCGCTTTGCCCTCAGCCCAACGCCGCTGTCCCCACCTCGTAGCCCTGCTCCTGTGCGTTGTGCAAGGCTCCTTCCAGCGTGCGAATCCGGTACTCCAGGATGGCTCGGGCAGCCTCAGGATAAAACAGCAGAATGTTCGGGAACATCCAGGTGTCCTGGAAACATCCAAGCAAGGCAAGATGGTGGGATTGGCTGGTGGGACATGCAAATGCTCCCACCAGTTTCACCCTTCAAGCCCTCCCCATCCCAAATGCTCTGACCGTGATTTTTGCTACTAATTCAAGATGCTGCCCCGTGGGCTCACTAAAAGGGATAAGTCCATGCGGGACTGTTCCCGCCCGTGCCTGCCACTCTCTGCTAGTCGCCCCCCTGGTATCTCCCGGGGATGATCCCAGCGGGACCTCCCATGCGCAAGGGAAGGGAGGCAGGAGTTCTCCAAAGCCAGAGGCTCCGGGGAGGCTCAAAGCCACACACGTCCCCAGGAGCAAAGCACACGAGGTCCACGGGACCAAGAAGCCCTCGCCCCCTGAAAGGCCGGACTGGGTTTGGGGCAGGAGCCTCAGCCCCATCCAGCAGCTCCCGCCACGCGGTCGTCGCTCGCCCGCGGCGCTGCGCGGCCGTTGGGCACGGCTGCTCCAAGAGCGGGGCTCAGCCTCTGGCGGGGCAGAGCCACCCAGCCCAGCCGGCCGACTCCGTACGCACCCAGCCTACGTCTAAAGGCTGAACGTGCCCATCACAGAAGACACCTCTGGTTTTTTTCAGTGGTTGAGGCACAACGGGGCTCGCTGACACCACCGAAGCTGGGAGGAGAAGGGCAGGTTTCAAGCTGCTTCATTTTAAAGAGAGAAGTCGGTGGCCGTGCTGTAAGCCCGTCACCGAAGCTCCCTTGGGCGAGCAACCTGAACCATCCTGGTCCCAGACCCTGCGGTGCGGTCCTCCTGCCCCTCGCCCCCGCTGGCTATGCGGCAGCACCCGGCGTCTGTCTCTGGCAATTTGCTTTTGAGCTAGAGGACAACCCGGACGAGCAGCTCCGGGGATGGAGCTGGGTCTGGGCAGCTGGCAGGAAAGGGGCAGGAGGATGCTCTCCCACGAGAGGCTGGTGCCACGGTGCCCCCGCCCGGGGGTGAGGAGAAGACCTGCCAGCAGCCTCCTGCTGAGCCGTCTCCACGCCGCCCAAAGCCCCCAGTTACCAGCTGGCGTGGCCTCCACCCACCTGGTCCCAGAAGACGTGTCCCCAGTAGTCCTCCCCTCGCGTGCCGTTGGACAAGCCACCAGGGCTGATGCCGTGGAAGAGGAAGCCCGGGTCCCCCCGGGGCGGGATGGAGCTCAGCAGGTAGTAGAGACCCCCGTAGAGGGCCTGCCGCAAGGGCAGAGGTCCCTCCAGGTCCAGGCAGCACCCTCGCCACAGCAGGGCCCAGGCGCGGGCGTGGGAGGCGTGCAGGGCGCCGGCCGCCATGAGGGCCAGCCCCTCGCCGTAGCTCCTCTTCACCTCCTCCTCGCTCCCGGCCACGGCCGTCAGGAACTCCCAGGATCGCTCCCGCTCCTCCCCGCATAGCGTCAAGGCTTGTGGCACGGGGGTCCAGAGCATGTGAACTGTGGGACGGGGTCCTCCCTCCACCTCGGGAACCAGCGTCCTCCCGAAGACGTAGCTGCGGGAGAGGGCGAGCAAGAGGGAAAGGGAGAGCGGAGCCGGTGGGACTCGGCGCACGTCCACCCACGCAGAGGCCACCACCCCGCAGCTGAGTGGTTTCAGGCTCCTGTTCCCACCTAGGATGGAAGCTCCCTTGTCCCCCGGCTTCAGCGCAGCGGCCGTCCCACCCCAAAGGGCAGGAGCCTGAAATTCCTTACGACCGGTCCCCAATCCCAGCAAGCCACTTCTAGAGATCCCCTCTTCCCAACTCACCAACTTCCCCAAACCCGTCTCTTTGTAATCACATCTAGCCCCTGTGGCCTTTGTTGTTCTTTTGCATGGCAGTGTGAGGAATGATTCTGGAGTTTGCAACTAATAGAAGAGTTTTTATACTAAATTTGGGAAGTTTCATATACCTGCCAGGAAGAAGCAGATTTGCCCAAGCCTCCACACTTCTCACCACTTCAGCCTACCTCCAGCCTTGCTTTTGCCATTTATTCCCCCACGGTGAGCAGGCCAGCGTGCGGCAGCCCATGAAGGACGTGTTCAGGGCAAGGTCCCCCCGCGAGCCCAACTCACTGCGCTCCCTGGAAGTCTGGCCCCGGGGTCAGGTCCAAGTCCTGGCTCTTTGGCACAAAAGGAGTCTGGAGCTGGACCGTGACGGGTCGGGTGGCGTGAGCCGATCGCCGGATGGTGACGCTGAAGGCCATCAAGTGGACAAGGGAATGGTGAGCGTAGAGCTGATGGGTGGCTGTATAGTCTGTGGACTGAAGCACATGGCTGAAGGTTCCTGTAAAGACAGCGAGAGCCGTTGGCCCTTTGAACCATCAGGTCCTGATGCTCGGCCCCAGACTCCCGTTTCTGCCCTGTCTGCTGGTTCCCACTGGCAAAGGAACCGCCTTTCCCAGGTCCAGATCCAAACATAGCTTTTGACCGCACAACGCCATTAACACACTGAATCTGGCCAAGCCCCTGAGGAATGATTTGTGCTATAAAACATTTTAACAGGCTTCGTTATTAAAGAGTGTTTGCCAAGCCTGGCTCAGCAGGATTTGAGATGGAGTCTGAAAACGGCCCTTATTCTCACAAGAAAGGGGAATTTTCCACTTGCTCCAACACGACTTCAGAACAACAACACCCTGCAGGTGGACAGAGAATGGGGAGAAGAAGGATGCGACCTTGTGGAAGAGGCAACACAGATAAAGAGGCTTTTAATGTCTAGAAGAGGGTCACCAGCAGGTAGAGGGAAAGAGATGGTGCCCAAGATGAAGATGTGACAGGAGGCCGCAGGACAGGGAGATCCCTGACCACGCTCTGCTGGTTACCCGTCCGGGTGTTCAAGGTGAAGGTCTCAGCCGGGCTGTCGGCAGCCGGCACCCTCATCCTGACGTTGACGGGGCTGGGGATGTCGGCACGGTGCGTGTCTCCCACCGCCCCGTTGTACACGCCGTTGACGTGGAGGATGTCGCGGTAGACGCGCGTGCCCAGGTAGGCGTTGGTCACCGTAGCCAGCAGCCGCGGGTCCGAGGGCAGAGACGCGGAGGTGAACACGGCGGGGTCCTCTTTGCCGCCAGCCATTCCCACCAGCCCGAGCTGCAGGAGAACCACAGCGCGGTCAGGCACGAGGGCTGAGCAGCCGCCGGGCGGGCTGAGCGCGGCGCCTTGGGCACCAGCGGGGACTGCGGACCGCGTCTCCTGTCACAGCCCGGGCACGGCCAGACCGGCCTCGCCGCTCTCCAGGGGCCTCTCCGTTTCTTCTAGTCTGCCCTCTGATGACCACCAGCAGCCTTCCTCCATCCCAGCCCTCCTCCGGGTCTCCTCCACCCGGGCTCATTTCCTCCTTTGCAGCTTCCCCTGCTCCCAACTCGCTCCGGCCGTCTCCCAGCTCACCAAACCCCACTGACCTGTCGGCTTTGCCGCTTCTCCAACTTCCTCCTGCTCTTCCTCTTCCGCGACGTGACCTCACCACTTTCTCCCCACACGACGCAGCCACCTTCCTGTTCTTTCCTCCTCTTCCTCCCGGCGCAATCCCGTGACACTACTAAATACTTTTCCCTGGCCTCAGCGGCTCCGGTCTCCCAGCTCACTGCACCCCTGTGCTCCCCCTCACTCTCGCACCTCTGGCTCAGCTTCAGGCACTGGCTTGCTGGGGTACGAGCTTTTCCTTCATTGAGAGATATAGATGCATAAAAGAGGTATTTGTACATAATGTAAAAGCATATTTATAACTATCTCTTAGGGATATAGACACATATAAACAGCACCTCACAAACGGGAGCTGCAGCTGGCGCCTGGCGATGCTGAGTGCCCGGGGAATATGGAAAGGAAGAAGCGAGGCACTGAGCGACGCTCCCAGTGGAGCCGGGCGGCACGAGAGCGGTGAGATCCCACCTGGCCAGCCTGGCCGTCCCCAAAATCCCTCCCCGACGGCAGCCGGCTGCTGGCAGCTCTCAGGGACGGCTCGGTTTCCTCACGCCGGGTGGTGCCCGGGATTGAATTGTGGGGAAAATGCTCCTCCTGCTTCAGGAAGGTTAAAAAAAAAAACCCAAAACGGGCTGCGGAGAGCGAGCGGGTCAGCTCTGGGGCTGGGCGCGAGCTCTGGCTGTGCAGACAGAGGCTGCTGCTGCCATGGGGCTCCCGCGCGGGGGCAAGGACGGAAGTTACCCAATGGAGAAAGAAGGAAGGAAGGAAATCACTTTTTTTTTTTCCCCCCTCCTTAAATAAACAATAATTAAAAAAAAAAAATGTTGACGTGGAGGTGTTTGCCCAGATGACCTCATTGCCCGCAGCAGGGAGTGCAGAGGTCCCGGGGCTGCCCCGTGCTCCGGGAAAGGAGGAACTGAGAAAGTTTCAGCTCTTTCTCATTGAAAAGCCATGTGAGCAACGCGGCGCGGCCCCAGGCAGAGCTGCAGCCGCTCCCGGCCAGGAGCTACGTGTGACAGCCGCTCTTTGTCCCCAGCCACGCTCTAACCGTTTTCCTCGCCTGCCTTCGGAGGGAGGGCTCCAGACACCAGATTTGGGGCACTTTTCCCAGCCTTTCTCCTCCGCCCCCGCCGCAGCACGCATTCCCAGGCGCAGCTCGGGTGCCAGCCAGCACCCTGCCCCGGCGCCCTGCACCGCTGGCGCCCAGCCCCGCTGCCCCCAGCATCTCCCACCGCTTCTGGAGCCCAGATGGAGCAGTCCCCAAGGAGGGACAGGTCACCTGCCGTTACACACAAAACCACCCGTCCTTCCCTGGGCTGAGCTCTGCCACCCTCCGGCGCCACGCTGGCACGGACACGGCACCCTTCCCCAGGCGGTCCTTCACCCTGGCTCTGCCCTGCTGCCACGTGGTTCTCTGGAGGGATCCGTGACCACGTTTGCCCAGCGTGAGTCCTCGAGACGGCCGGCAGTCCCGGTGCTGGACGCGTGTCCCCCGAGCACGGCAAAGGCTCACGCAATCCGTTTCCCCACAGACCTTTCTGGAGCTGGCAAAGCTCCTGCTGCCTCATGTCGCAGGCCAGCCAAAAAGCAGATCCCGTAACTGCTGATTGCAACGGCCAAAACCCACCCCACGTCGTGCCCTTCAGCGTGCGGAGATGACGGCCCTTCCGCAGGCACCTTCACTCCCTGTCGAAGACGGCGAGTGTGGGAGCGCACAGCAGCCCTGCGCTTCAAACCCAGGCTCGGGGGGAAGGAGGTGGGAAGTAAATAGCAAATTACTGTGGATCTAAATGGATATTCCCCCTGGATCCCAGACGTGTCTCCAGCTCACTGGGGGATGGAGGCTCCCGCATCCACCCCTTGCATGATCCCACGTCTCTCCTATCTCAAAGCCTTTCCTGCTCCCTTCCCTGCGCCGAGAGCCATCCCGGACCTCAGCCCGAGCGCGGGGCAGCCCCGGCTTCCGCTCGCCGGCCTTCGCCCTCCTGCAGCGGGAGCGTCTCCGAGGGTCCCCGCTCAGCCCCGGCAGCGCTGCCCCGGCCCCTTGCCTCTCCATGGGCACCGGCCATCCCTCTCCCCAGCCCCTCGCCTCTCCATGGGCACCGGCCATCCCTCTCCCCAGCCCCTCGCCTCTCCATGGGCACCGGCCATCCCTCTCCCCAGCCCCTCGCCTCTCCATGGGCACCAGCCATGCCTCTCCCCTGCCCCGAGCAGCTCTCGCTCCCTGCAGCAGCCGACCCACCTCGGCAGGAAGGTCTCGGTCCTGCCAAGCACGGCAGCCTCTTGCCGACCTTCTGCCCCTGCCCCAGCACTCAGAGGGGAGGATTATCCCATTGAACAATCCAGCATTTAGGGGATAGACATTACACATCTGCTCTCCTCTCCGTAAATCCACAGCAAAGCCAATGCCTGACTCGCGCAAAGCTGCCATCAGCATTAAGGAAGCAAAACCGCGTTTCCGCGGTCCGTGAGCAGCGCAGCCACCACGTCCCCCTGCGCGCTGCTGCACACGTGGGCAGCAGCTCCTCACCGCCTCCCCCTCAGCCAGGCGGGATGAGTCCCTCCGGATTCGGCCTCGAGGCCACCACCGCCAGCCCCGAAGAGAAGGGATACAGCCGTCGGCCCGGGGGGAACGCCGGGTCAGAGACCGCACTGGAAACATGGTGGGGAAGAGACTGGGGGGCACAGATAAAGGCAATGGCATTTGTTCTACCGGGTCCAGCCATGGTCCCAAACAAGACCAAAGGAGGGATTTTCCATGGGCACCTGTAGTAACGTGTCCTGGAGTGGCCTTCCTGTCAGAAAACAGCCGGGGAGGAAGCTGAGGGAAAGAAGCAGCAGCAGGAAGGGTGTCGAGGTTAAAAAGAGCTTCCGTACGCCTTCCTCACCAAAACAAGGGGTGGAAGGGGTCGGAGAGCTCTCCTGTGTCAGCTGCTCCTGGCCGTCTGCTCACCAGCTTCCCAGATCCACCAGGAAAGCAGGCGAGGAGGCAGATGCTCTGCTGGATCAGCCCTGTCGCTGCAGATACCCAAGGGGCGCCGTGGAGAAGCCCCGAGGAGCAGCCGAGGGCAGAGCCCGACCATTAGTGTTTGCTCCCGGCTCCGCTCCTTTGGCAGCCCGGATCTAGACTCGCACCTTGCCACAGCGCCTTTAACTTAGTCTTATCTTTAATCCCGACTGCTGCCAGCTGGCCCAGGCCAGGGCTGAGCCCACGGCAGAGGCAGGTGGATCCGACCCGTGCCGGTGGAGCAGGGATCCCACTGCGGCGGCGGGGCACGAGTGCCCCCGGAGCAGCTGCCAGCGCGCAGGCGAGGAGCCCCGCGCTCCCCCCGGCGGACCCCACCGGCACGGACTCTGCTTCCATCACTTCATTAAAGGAATATCAAAGTATTATTTTTCAGAAAAGCCCCTTCTCGCAGCAAGCCCAAACTTCCTCAGACTCTGCCCTAGCCCTTTCAAAGGAGCCGGTGGTGCTGTGCCCAGCACAGAGCTGTGACCGTAACAGAGCTATTCTGAAGGCTTTCGCCCCCGATCCGCACGGTATGATGTAGCGTAGTGCGGGATGGCATCCAGGGGGGTTTCCTGGAGGTCACTCATTCTTTTCTCTTGTCTCACTGAAGCAGATGTTTTGTGAAACTCCTCAGAATAAAAAACTTCCCTGTCAGAGGCTCTGCCACCCCCCAGCTCTGTGCCTGCTGCATGGAGAGGTTACTGGTGGTCAGCTGCTTGGAAAAAGGCTCTGGTGAGCAGGGAAGCGAAGGGAAATCCCTTGGAAAGCCAGCTGCAAGCCGCAGATGCAAGGTAAGAGGATTCTGTCACTGCTTTTAGATTTCAGCAGTCATCTTTTGTCAACAAACCTGTGCTTGACCAGTCACTGGCCGTGCAGCCCATCGTGCTGTTTTTGAGGTAAAAACCTGCCCCGTTCCAAGACAGTCGTTCTGGGAAAAGCACGCTGACCTCTTCCGAAGGCAAGACCCAGTTTCATCCTGCAGAAGAGCCTGCTGCGACCATGGAGCCCCGGGAGCTGCAAGGAGAGCCAGGGAGAGGGAGGTGCCATTCCCACCTCTGGGAAGAACCTTGAGCGGGCTGTACAAACCCTGGCAAACTTTCTGCAGGGCTGTTTTTAAGGGAGAGAAGGACAAAGTTGAGTTACTCAGCAAATTGAAGCGGGAAGGGCACCGTTCCTCCCGCTGACGAGCATCCACGCGTCAGAGGAGCGAGACCCAGGCTCGAGGCTTCCAGCCACTTCTGCTCTCGGGTCGGGGCAAGTTGGAAGCTGCTTCTGGAAAGTCCAGCCCAGCAGCAGACCTGTGGGCACCTTAGAGGGTCTGTGGCTGAGGGGCTTCCTGGAGACACACCACCACGTGAGGCGGAGCCTGTGCACACACCGCAAGAGAGGAGAGAGAAGCCATTGCCACGGACAGGACACGTGAGGTCCCACTTGCTGCGATCAGACACAGAAGATCAGGCATCACATCTGCAACAGCCTTAAAAAAACAAAACAAAACCCAAACCACAAAAGTACATTGTGTTTTTAGTGTCATAAACGTAAAAAAGGCTGAGAGAAGAGGTCTGCCCTCCAGCAGAGCATCACAGAGACGTCCCACCTTGCTGGCTGGGGACAGAGTTTGTGACTTCAGAGGTGTGTGGATTAGGGTGCTGCTGCGAAAAAAAACCCCAAAACACTTAAGGGAAGAAAAAAAATACTAAGTAGCGGGCAATTTGGGAAAGTCTCGCCTTTTAAGGGTTTTCCGCTGCCGTGCCCTTGGGAGAGGGGCAGGCCTGGTGCCGAGGGGTGGCAGTGGTGACGGGTGACAGGCTGGGCAGCTGCAGCGGCCGCGAGGAGAGCAGCCCTGCCACCGCCATGTGGGGCTTCCAGCAGGGCTCCCGGCTGCTGGCCGCCCTGCGGCGCACCCCACGCGTCCCCCAGGCCCCCCTCACCTCCAAACCGCCCGAGCACCCGCTCTCCGCTGCCGTGAGTAGCTTGGGGGGGCTGAAAATAAAAATGGGGGGGCACTTGCTCCCAGGGGTCGGAGGGCACAACCCCCCCTCTGCGTTACAGCCGAATTATTTCTGTTGGGAGTGAAAGCAAAAGGGGAGGGGGGAGAGGAGGAAAGGTGCCCCCCGAGCAGCGCAAGCTCCAGGCTGTGCCCCCGCAGGGGGGTGCAAGCCTCACTCCCCACCTTCGGGATTTTGCTTCCATTTTATTTTATGCTTTCACCCCTTTTTTTAACCTTGGGTGGTTACGGCACCTGCTGAGGGTCCCCTGCAGCTCAGGGTGCCCCCCGGGGAGGTGAAGCCATGGGGCAGCCCGGGGACCCCGGGGAGGAGGCGGCAGTCCCAAGGCAGCCTGACAGCACAGGGACGCTCCCGGGCCCCGTCCCCCCCCCGTGGGACGCTCACCCCAGAGCAGGTGTCCCCGCGGGCGAGGACGGGGTCTGCTGTCGTGGCAGAGCACTACTCCCCCGGGGCTGATCCCACAGAACAGCAGCCGCTCGGGCTGCAGGGACGCTCCTGGTGGGCGACGTGAGCTCGGCCAAAGCAGCTTTTCACCAGAAATCCCGGCTGGGCGCCGCCGCCAGCCCTTGCTCCTGGGGTCACCCCTGCTGCCTTTCCAAGGGCTGCCACAAAGCGCTGCCTGAGGCCGGACACTCTCTCTGGAGCCAGATTAAAAAAAAAAAAAAAGAGAAAAGAAAGAAAAGTGACAGGGCAAGGGGTTAAGTGAGGCCCTGGCGCACCAGAAATAGGAGGCTGCTGCTGGTTGCCATTCTCCCCGCAAAGTCATTTGAAAGTCAGGCACAGCTGCTTTGGGAAACGCCGCCAGCCCCAGCCTCGCTGCTGACTGAACGTCACAAGTTGCTCCGGTTTCCCAGTGAGTATCACGACGGAGAAACAAACCTGGAGAGCGGCCAGCTTGGTCCAGCGCTGGTGGGCAGGGCCGTGCTTGCCCCAGTCCCCCTCCCGCAGCCCCAAGGTGTGTCCGTCTGACGGCCACGGGGCTGGGAAGAGCACGGAGCCTGGAGACGGGCGCTGGATCTGCTGCGTTAGACACAGCGCAGCGCCAGCCCTCCCAGGAGCCCCACGTACAACGTGGCCATGACGCAGCCGTCCACTAAACCTTCCCTTTCTTCTCCCACTGGCAGGAGCAAACCATCGCGTTTTCCGTGATGTCCGTGTGCTTCCTGCTGCCGCCAGCCTGGGTCCTGGCACACGTGGAGCACTACAAGAGCAGATCAGAGTGAGAAGCGGCGAGAACAAGCTGCTCCCTGTTGAGAGCGTCCGTATGAGCAAAGATCAGACCGCAGAACGGATCTTCACTGGGGAGGAACCCTCCGCGTTCCTTCATTAAAATTCCCATTAGCATGAAGCGTAATGGCTTGTTGGTTTTGCTTCAGCCGCGTGCTTGTTCACGGGGCGGTGGGTGGGCAATCCCGCTCCGGCGGGCAGCACGCTGCCCCGAAGGCGCTGCTCCTTTGTGAGTCCGCACAGGCTGGCAGGGAGGCGCATTCACCGCTCGAGCTTTTACCTTGTGCAGAGAAGCACAGGGCAGACACCAAGGGACCGCTCACAGCACTAGCAAGGGAGCAAAAATTGAGTTAAATCCCTAGCAAGGAAATACTCAAAAGCTGTAAGTGACCTTTGAAATGGTCTCAGTCGGGGTGCTGCACATCGGACTTTTCCCCTTCCTGCAGGAACCTCTCCACCCTGCGGCCACACACCAAATTCCCTAAATTAGTTGTGTTAGGGAGGCAGCCAGCCAGCACGCGCTTGCTCGCACACAGGAAGGTTTGGGTAGCAAATAATACTGCTGAATATCTTGGAAAAGCCTCCAAAACAGCTGTCCCAATTCACTTAGACTGCAGATCTTCACGCTCGCTTCAGTGAGCTGCTCAGGAATTCACACACAAGCGAGGCCTCCCCGCAGCACAGGAGGGTTGTCAAAACCCTCCCAGGAGAAGAATTTAGTGCTGTTTTAACAGTAACGCTTCAGGGGTTTTTGACACTCATCCAAAGCGATCGCAGCCCTACAACGCGGTGGCTTTGCCGCACGGTTGGCGTTTTGTTTACTCCTAACTTGCAGTGACATGACACTGCTAAGGCGATGGCACTTTTTGAAGCCCTTTCCCTGTCCTGAACCATGAAAGAAAGGCAATGTTTTCCTGCTCAGAACGCTTGTCTCTGCACGCTTGCCTGAAGTCAGTAAAAGCCACAGCAGGAATGAGCTCTGGAAGACAAGGGGAAGCAAAACCAGGGAAAGACAACCGGCACAACAGGGGAGGGGACGCGGCGCGGCCCGAGCAGCTCTGAGCGCCGAGCGAAGCCACAGGACTGGTGGGCCCAACGGGACGAGGGAGGCGCCCACAACCCAACAGCTCCAGACCAGGAAGAAGTTTAGGCCGGCGCTGACGAGAGGCAGGAGGGTGGAGGGGGACCCGGTGTGGGGTCTCGCAGCTTCATTGTTTTGGTGTTCTTAAAGAGCGTAAGTCTCCCTTGCCTGAAGCAGCTTCGCACCCGCTGAGCAGTCCAGCATCGGCCGGGTGCTTTCTTTTTCCCATTGCTGGCATGAAACCCTCAGAGCAGAGACAGCAAACTAGAAAAAGCAAAGTATAAAAATCCCAGTCGTGCAGTGCTAGAGCGACACCAGGGAACGGAGCTGACAACCGGAGCTCTGGAACTGCAGTAGTCATCAAACCCGCACGGCGGAGCATGAACCATGAACGACCAGGGATGCACAGGCAGCAGCGTTTAAAAATCCACGTGCATCCCAGGGAATACAGCCAGGTACGCAAACACCACTCTGCTCAATTTAAAGTCACTGTTAGAAACCTCAGTGCAGTTTGCTACCACCGCCTTACAATTAGCAGCATTATGCGTCCAAACGGATAGCGGGAGGTAGCCCTCCGTTCAGATCTGCCATTGCTCCAAATTCGCAGTGTGAATTATCTTCCACCCCTACAACGACATCGCAGCAGCAGGAGAGCAAAACTCCCACATTACTGGAAGCTTTTAAAGTAGCAGTTGTGAAGAGGCAAAAGCAGAGCAGAAATTGTTGTCTCGGGCCTTACTCAGGCCTTTTCCGTCAGTAATACTTACTCAGCTTGAGGAGAGGCATCAGGACCACAGCCTCCCACAAAACCAAGAAACTTGGCAATAAAGTACAACGCATTAAGTAAACTAGGTACTAATCCCACTGGTGATTAACAGACTGTTGAAATCCATATTGTTCATGGACAGGGGGGTTTGTAACATGAAACTTAAAAGGAAGCACATTTTTAAACAGGCCAGAGGCTCAACTGCAAGTTACGAAAACAACAAACACAGAACTACAGAAAAGGGAAGGCAGAGAAGTTTATTCCAGCAATACTGCCGCACCTCACTTTAGCACAAAGTGTTCGTAAAAGACAACCACCCCCAAAAGTATATAAAAACACATCCATTGAACGGTAATCCTGGAAAAAACCCTTTGATGGAGTTAACACTCCCTCTACTGCGGATGAGGAGGAGGGGTTGTGGAGAAGGAGGGCAAAAGGAGATTTCAGTAATGCTGCCTTTGGGCTGCTGCAGGGGCAGGGGAGAGGTTCCCGGGGAGGTCTCGCCCTCCTAAGGCCAATACCACTAAGTGACACCACACAGGGGTCAGGCACCTCTCCAGCCGTCCTCCTACAGGAGCTGCTGCCACCCCCTGTCCCGGCAAATGGCCTCTGCTCCTGTAACATGCAGCCAGCATCACGTCCCGCCACAGCAGGGCGGTAACAGGACTGGCAAATCAACCACCGGAGCCTTTGATCTCCTCTTAGGAGAGCAGGATGGGCGCTCTCGGGGAGCGCCACTACTGTTAGTTAGCGCAGAGGGAAATCTTGACTCCAAGCACCAAAGGGTTACACAGCAAAAGGCCACTTACTCCTCCGAACAAGCGTCAAAAAGCTGCTCCCCCCTCTGCCCACCCACCCCCCTTCAATATAACTCAGTACAGAGTCAGTGGTCTGAGTGCTGCTGGCGTCAGGAGCAGTAGAAGTCACTCTCCCAGGGGCAGTGCAAGCTCCTCTATGTTAGGATGTCGTGAGCTTGGTGCTCCACCAACATCTCCATGCTCCTCACATCCGTGCACCAGAACTCCAGCCGGTCTTTCATTCCTTTGATCTGCAAGGCAAGCCCACGGTAACTGTAACGCCTCAGCTACTGGGAAGACCAACATTCACCTTTGAGGACAAACCCTTGAGATCCCAAACACCTTCTCAAAACCCCACACATCTAGAAAAGACGATTAACGTCTTTCACCATCGAAATGCACAAAAGCAATTGTTTGCAGCTAGTATTCCACGTACTAATATT
Organism: Chionis minor; assembly: GCA_013398295.1. Classification (NCBI taxonomy): domain Eukaryota; kingdom Metazoa; phylum Chordata; class Aves; order Charadriiformes; family Chionidae; genus Chionis; species Chionis minor. The sequence goes on along the minus strand of VZSF01007764.1, from coordinate 8,190 downwards.
TTTTTTAAAAAGGTAAAGGCACCCTACCCAGTCTCTTAAAATGTTAGGTGGATGAACCTGAGAAGCTCAGCACCTTCATGGTTATCACCCTGAACTTCTCTCTTCCCAAGACAAGTGTGCCACCCACAGCACAGAAACTCCAGCATTTCGTTTCATGCGTTTAGGCTTGAAGCAGCCACACAGATGTCTGCATCCTTCTGGAAAACACAGTCACAGCATTTGTGTTTTACGGTGGTTTGTGTGGCTTTCAGAAGGGAATTGTCACTAAAATCCTATTCTGTCTCCTGACGGGTTTCCCACTACTCACTGCAAACCACAGACAGAAAACGCACCACACAGCCAAGGGAAGAGCTCGAGGCAGCAACGTGAAAAGGAATGAGGAAAAGCTGACGCTTCCTCATTCCCTGAGCATCGTCAAGAAGCACTAAGGAGCCTGATTCTCAGTGACCCTTCGCAGATCGTGTTTCAATTTCTAGGTCACCCCGCACAAGAAAACCAGTCAGTACTGCCTTAATATTCATCACCTGCTGTAAATCCAACACACGGGGCTGTACCCAGGTCATGTGCACCTTCTTGTCGACTTCATCAATACTGCCCTTCACCAAGCCCACCGAGAGAGCCTTCATCACCAGCAGCTCCACCTAAAAACCAAAAATAATAATTCAAGGAAACAATTGAGAATCAGTTTCCCCCAAGATGAATAAAACCTTTAAATGGCACTGGTTCGTGGAAGACTGTTTACTACACACAACAAAATCAAGAGGAGCTGCAGCCTCTCTCACATCCGTCTTCCTTTAGGTTACAATACTGCCTCGAGACTCAACATCTAAATATAGAGGAGAGATTTCTTGTCCCCAAGAGCAGACTTCTTTTCTCTGAAATCCCAGGAAGAACAAGGTAACTGGAAAAATTCAACATGGATTTACCACAGGTAAGATGTGCTCGACCAAGACAACTGCCTTTTCGACTTGCTCAGCAGTCGAAGGAGTACTGTAGGTGCCTGTACCCTTCTTTTAGCAAAGCTCGAAGTGCTAAACGAGACTTTCTACCACATCCTTGTTGACAAGCTGTTAAAGCTACAGCCTGTGGTAAGCTACAGGACGCACAGACAGACCATGACACGAATGGAAAATCTGCCAAACCCCTGAGCTCAAATGGTAGCGGTTAACAGCTTGAAGCTGAACAAGCAGCTAGTCATGAGCAGCGTCCTCAGGGGGTGACACTGGTTTATTTATCTTTAAGCTAACTGGACCACAACTTCACAGATGACACCAAACTGTTAGGGAAAGCTACATGCACTGGAAATAAGAGCTACCACAAAGAGAGACCTCAATACGCTGGGCCAACGTGAAGCACAGGGAAGATGAGCAGAGTCCTGCACCCGAGAGCCAACGACCCCCGGCAAAGGGAGAGAGGTCCGACTGGCTGCGCTCTACTCAGAACGCCCTCGGCAGAGCGCACGCCGACGGAACAGACCCGAGTCGAGGGGGGCACCAAACGGTGCAAGAACCAGGGGTGCGTCCCTGTAGCAGCAAAGGGGAACCGTGTCCTGGTCTGCGTCAGCAGGAACGCTGCCAGCGGATCAAGGGATGCGACTGTGCCACTCAGCGTGTGTTGGAGCATCCTGCAACGCCGCCTCTGGCTTTGCGCCACCCCTTTTCAGCTTCAGGGGGGCACTGCAAAACTGGAGAGAGTCTAGCGAAGGAGCACCAAGATGAGGAGGCTGAGCACTGGGAATTATCTAGGCTGAACAAATAAAATTCTTCCTTAAGAGGCAGCTTGGGGGCACCTCATGACAGTCTTCCCGTACCCAAAAGGCAGTAACATGGAAGATAAGAGGCACTATTTTCACCAGGATGCATGGCGAAAGGACGAGAGACCACAGGCAGGATCTGCTTTAACGGGAATTCCATCTGGATAACAGGAGAAAATTCCTCACCGTGAGAAAAATTAAACATTGGTGACATTTCCCCTCACTGGAAACGCTCGCGACAGCTTGGCAGGGCCTCACATAACCCAGTCCAACGGCCTGTCTTCAAGAGCAGGTGGGAACAGATGACTCGCAGAGCTCTCTTACAGCTTCAGACTATGACTAAGAATCTTCAAAAACTTATTTACCAAGAAACAGGAGCACGAGGCAGTTAATTCCTTCTTAGAAATTCTCCAAACGCACAATGGCAGGGGAGAACATGTCCACTGAGAGTGCCCCTACGGGAGTAGGTCTATCCACTTTTACATCTTCACAACTTGGACACTCGTAAGTTTGTCTGAATGTCACCTCACCTCATTCACAGTGACTTTGGCACTCTTGGCAATCTCTTCAAAAGTGAGTTGTCTGTGATTGGCCGGTCGGGTGAAAGTCATCTAAATTCAAGTAAACAAAACCAAAACAGTAAATCCCACACAGTTTAGTTTTCTCCAACAGTGCACACAGCTTCCCTCATAGCGCCCTGCTGCGCTCTTAAGCTGCAGCAGAAACTGCATTTCTCATATTTAGTTGAAATATTCAAAGAAAAACAAATTTACGTCAGCAGAAAGGAGTAGTACCCCTCCCTCCTCCACACACACCTCGCTACTCCAAGCAGCGGATTTCCTAGGCAACAATCTAGTCTGCAAATAAAGCAGATCAGTCTGTGTTGGAACATCTCAGTGAGTATCAAATCCCTGAGATAACACAGCACCTATAGGTGATAAAACTGCTTCACAGCAAAACACTAGAAGTGGAACATATATATATACGCACACATTAACACACAATTGGTATATGGGTGTGTATAAACACATGCTACGCTCCAGATAATTCAATTAAGTTTTTGGAAAAGATCCAGGGTCGAGGTGGTTGATACACCAGTATTATCTGGTAACAACAGAGCCAAAGCCTGCCAGTGCCAGGAAAGAAACTGTTTAAACATTTAGGGCTGCCTATCAGGGAAAGGATTTTCAGTCCTTAGGAAATTGAGATTTTAATTATGTTTTAGAAATCTTTTGTTACTCTAGAACATACTTTAAGAGTTATCGTTTCAGACACCACCTTCAAGACAGAAAGCTTGCTCTTTTCTCCCCCACCTCCATACCCTGTCTGAAAGAGCAAACCCTCCAAATTGCACACAAGTAGCTCAGCACAAGCTTTTTTTCCGTAGCAGGACTTGCCTTTTGGCACCACCTAGAGGCAAAAGCTGCAGTCAACTGCTCACACTTGTAAGTTTCTGCAAGACAAGCGAATGAACGCACCCAGCAGAGAACGGGGTACTTGACTACTCCCACCAAAAGGCAGCTGGGGCGGCCCCTTTCCGCTTCCCACATCTAACAGGCCACAGTTCCCAGCTCACCTCCATAAGACATAACAGCTGAATCTTCTGCAGCAGAAGCGCTTCATTTGCAGCCAGGTCTGGCTGTAAGGGGACAAACGGAACAACCAGTCCATTATTACTGTTTCTCCCCTCTCCCCCCACAGGAGAACGGCACGCTCCACACAGGAGTAAGGCACACGGGGAGCCGCTGCCCTCATTTACGAGAGGGGGGGCCATTACAGCCCACCCACTACCTGGCAATGGTTCCATAAAACAAGTCACAAGAACTGCAGCTAAATGCAGCGCTCCACAAGGTAGGAGGCAACCTTTTACCAAATGCCACAGCCTCGCACAAGTGGACATACAAGTCGACCTGTAAATTACCAATATGTCAATCATTTCTGGTATAGCCAGTGTAGTTAATGTCCAGCACCACCGTTCTCCACAAACTCCCAAGAACACAAGGGGAAACCAGTATTTTACATTGGAAACAGTCTAATACTGGGAGTGAATGGCATTATGGAAATTAAATCAGATTACCCGCCTGTGCAGGACTGCATGACATTTTCATTTACTTTCCCCTTGGACCACAAGACATTTCTCTCTACTGCTTTTAATCAACCAGAGAGAGGGAAGCCAAACGAAGACTAATGATACGTATCACGGTGAAGGAAACACTACTATGCTATGATTAAAATCACACCGATGCACCAGAGTCAGGACTTCTTACGGGAAAGGTCCACAGAACCCAAGTGTCTTCTGTAAATATTGAGCCGAAGCTTTAAGCAATACAGGAACTCACTCACTCACCTGCTGACCCCACGCCGACTTCAGAGCCTGAAATGTCTCTACATTACCACTGTTGAAGGCATAAAGTGTGTCAATCAGCCACTGCCGATCCGTGTTCCTTAGGGACTCCAGAACAGGGTGCATGAGCTGCAGAAACCAGGCAGGACAGCGTTTATAGGGTGAAATCAATTCCTGGTACTCACGTGAAGCAATGCTGCATCAACTTACCAGCTCCCCAAAGTTATAAACACCTTCTCCCAAGAGCCCTGCCAGTCCCAGGGTAAAGGCTCTCTCCTGCTGCTCCGATACTGCAAAAAAAAAAACACCAAAAAGAAAACCCACAACCAATAAACAAAAAGCCCATGAGAACAAGAATAGTTTGGATGAAGCAGCAGTCTAAGCCCCATCAACCCCTCCCTCACCCTTCCCCCTGCGCCTGTATTAAGCCCTTCTCGGCCCCCCTTGTCATCCTCCCCCGAGCCTGAAAGTCAGAAGCCCGCAGTAACCACAGCAGCAGCAGCACAAAAGGGCCACTTTCTGAATCTCCACTGGAGATTTTTGGGAACTGGAACAAGCCATCTCTTCTGCCCCCTCCCATCACCTCCATGCAGCTTAGGAGCAGGATTCTACTCAGCCGTTCTTCTTGTGGGTTCTCCTCTCTCTAGCTAGAGCCTGGCCCAGCTATGGCAGATTCACAGTAACGCTGAGAAAACCTGTTCTCTGCCAGTGCATTTATTCAGACTGAAGTGATTAAGCACAGAATAAAACCTGGGACTTTCTGTGCTTGGCAAAGGAGGAGTTACCTGGCAGATCTTTAACATCAATGCACCCCAGAAACCGCAGAGCATCCTTATAGTAAGAGGCATGGTTCCCGATCGTCTGGTAGTACTTGCTGGAGAGATCGTAGAAGCGGCTGTGCACTGAAGTCACCCCAGGGAGGTTGTTCAGCATCTCCTCAACCTCCTCAATGGTCTCCTAGAGGAGGGTGAAAACCCGTTTGCTACAGCTGGAGGTACATCTCCTACACACCTGTGCTCCCAGCCTTCCAGTTCACCCCTGGGAGGGTCACGGCATTCTTGTGTGGTGCAGAATAACATCCACTCAGTAGAACAGCAGATGAGACCACAGTCAAAGCCACTCCACAGCATCAAAAATAAAGCAATGGCATTCTCCCTTTACACAGTAATCAGGTTAAAAGAAACCCCAAACCCCCAAAAACCAACCCTGCAGCTATACTTACACACACACATTTCATATATACTTACACCCACCAAACCCATCAAACTTTGTACTTGCTCTAAGAGGCATAAAGCTGCACTGCATGAAAAAAACCTTACCTTAGGTTTAAGAAATGATTCTAAAAAAACCCCAAGAGATGAAATAAACAACATGCTTAGCACAAGAAATGATACACTAATCCAGTCATCGTTAGCAGCTCACCAACAAGCAGCACATACACTGGTGAGTTCATGAGACCCTCTAAGATGTGCATTGGAATATATCAAGATTTTTTTCCCACCTCTTCTGAGCTGTGCACACCAACAGCTGCACATAAGCAACAGCACCTCAAAGGCCACACGCAACAGAATCTTACTGAAAATTCGGAGATTTAGGCCTAAGTACTATATACACCGACAAGATGTAAAGCAGAACCACAGGTCTTCCTGGAAACGCCAGGAGCCGCAAATTTACCATCTTCTCGTTCAAAATGAAGCACAGACACAGGCAGGCCCATGCTGTAGTAAGTGCTGAAGCGCATCACAGTGCTCCAAAATACCCAAACACTTGAACTACTCAAGTCATCACCTCACCTTGGTAACCTGCAGGTCTCCAATGTTCAGCTTGAGCGCCCCAATGGCTGTTTTACACAAAATGACAGCTTCATCACTGCTTTTTACCTGCAGTTACACAGAGATACAGTTTAGAGAGTGCTACCCTTGCCGCCAGGTAGGTCTCAAAACCAAGACTGTGTTGGTTGTGTTTCATTTGTTACCATATTCCTGCATTACGATACAGAGCTGCTCACGGAGAAAAGGAGCAGGTATTCTCCAACACAGGCTGCAACATACACTTATCTGCCCCTTCAGCTACACCATATACAGTCATGCGCAAAATGACTCCTGTAGGTGGACTACCAGAAAGAGCAGTTTCAAAAATACCTTTTCTCGAGTCTTTTCCAGAAAAGTAAGGGCCACGTTGGGATCTGAAGTAGAAGGAAAAAAAAAAAGCAGGAATATCAGAAATTTCCATGGAACTAAATCTCAACCTAGAAATATATCCTTTTAATAGATTCATGAAGACGGGAATATGATTTTCTACAGTGTATTACTCAACCTTCAAAGGGTGCTACTATCACAGTCCGGTCTTTGTGCCCATCGGCCATTTCTCTAGCAAAGCAACGGACTTGCTTCTCGAGGTAGCAGCAATTATACGCTTCCCGAGTCAGTGCCTTCCCTTTTCAAGACACCAGGAAGACAATAGACACTGAAGACTTAGCTGTTACTAGTAACTAGGCAAATTCCACAGTCATCAGTTCCTTTAAAAAACCTAAGTAACAGGTGAGGACACTTACCTGTCATCTGCCTGACCACATGGAGGATGATCTCTACCAGGGACAAGGGGTTCACCCTAGAACAAAAAGCTCACGGTCAGAACAGTCTCAATCAACAGCGGGTTACCTAAAAACCTCCAGGCAACCAAACTCACCTGTGTTCAAACTCGCTGATGAAGTTCTCGTACAGCTGTAGGCACAAAGATACCGACAGTCAGGGCAGAAGGGTATTTTGTTTCATCTACAACACTCGCTTTTCACTAGAGTCCTATTTATTTTCCCAACAAAGCAGTGGGCATCCAATACAGAAATGCCTGCACTATACAGAATCCAGGAGCCCAAAACTGGTCATTTTAGGTAATTCTATCTCCGGAGTCTCCTTCCAACTGCAAGGAGCAATTCAAGAAACTCACAAGCTCGCAGGTACTGCCACACAACGCCTCCTGGCCACGGGCTGGCCTGCTGCATGTCTTCAGTTACCACTGTACAATAAGCACTGGCCTAAAGCTTTCCAATTTCTCTTCGCACACATTTGGAAAAAACCTGTCTCTAGAAACCCACGGCTTTTATCATTGACATAACTACCTCCTGGGAAACCAAACTTTCACCTAAAAACACAAAGGACAGCAAAAGCAGATGATTACTTGCGGCATATGGACAATATGCAACTCGGAACCGAGTATGCCGTTATCTCTGCAAGTGGAAGAAGCTCCCAGACGGCGGGTGAAACACCCTACTGCATACTTTGAAGTATTTGTGAACACCCGACAATCCATCCTACACTTGCAGCTGTAAACCCCTTATTACAAACGGGAAAGAAAAACGCTCCCCCTGCCCCTTGCCCCCCAAAACATCTTGAGCAAATGAAATTAAAGAATCCTTTTGAAGCTTCTAAAATCAACACATTTAATTTTAGCAGAATTTTCATACTGTGAACTCACACCTCGTGCATAAACCCCAGAGTGCTGAACCCACCTAGTCTAATAATTCTCCAAAGACAAGCCACAGGCTGCTTATTTTTCACTAATACAGAATTCCCATCACCTGCCTTCGCTACGGAAAGGTAAAACCCCCGGGAACAACCAAGCACTTCACCTTGATGAGTCCATCTCCTTGGGCAAAGCAAGGGTCCTGGACAAAGTCCAAAACTTGCAGAGTCAGCTGGTGCCAGAGTCTTAAGAAACAAGAAGGTCACGGAGTGAGTTCACACCTTACACCAGCTCCCCAGCTCCTGCCCCATCCCGTACCCCACGCTCGGGGCCAGCTGAGCCCACCCGCCCCTGCGGCCGCCGTGACTGACGAGGAGTCACACACGAGCCCCGCTGGCAGAGACACCCCCC
>VZSF01007760.1:0-37961 GCA_013398295.1 Chionis minor | reverse complement strand
CCGCCCCCGCCGCCGCCGAGCTCGGCTGTGCCCCCGCAGCGAGGTTCCTCCCGCAGACGCCCGTTTCTGGTGGACGCCCCGCGGCGGAGCCTCCCCGCCGGCATCTCCAGCCAGGGCAGCGCTGGTGCTCAAAAAATAAATTATTGGTGAACACCTTTCTTTTTTTTTTCTCCCCTCCTGGTTAACAACTCCTGCTGTTTCTCATGACAGTAAAGCCGTGCATCACCACAGAAACACCGCGAGTTACAAACTAGCTATTTGGTATGAAAAAAGGCCAGTGCTAAGCTCACGTTCAGCCCTGTTGCTTTCCAGCGCCTGGCACCTGGTAAGGAGAGGGAGTGCTGGGCCCCTCTCCCAGTTTTGGGAGGAGGGTGGTTTCCCCCCAAAGCCAGAGCAGCGGGAGCCACTGTCCCACGCACCGTCCCACAGTGGGACACGACCTGCCCTGGCAAGGCCCAGCGCCCGGCGACCTGGCTGGGGCTCTCCGGCACGGCACGGCTCCGGCACGGCCATCGCCACACCACGCTGCCGCCCCTCGCTCCCCCAGCAACAGCGTTTCCACCCCTTCCCCTGGGATAACATCAGGCAATCTAACGTGGCTTTGCATCAGGAAGTGTTTCCTGATATTCAAACTGAATTTTCACATTTTACTTCAATCCCATTATCTTCTGTTTACACAGTAAAATCATAATAGCATAAATCATAAATACAATACTACATTATTAATATTTCCTCCTTTGGGTTTCCAGCTACCAAATATTTAGTCTCATGGCTAATGCTTGGTTAAAACCCAAGAAATGAATCAGCTCTCATTTTTATCACCACTAGCTGTAGGGCAGGAGGGAAGAATTTGAAGGATGTGGTTTTGAACCATTATTTAGCTTTGCATTGAAATTTCTCATTCTGGTTTCAAGTTTTCAACCATTGCTGGGCGGCAGAAAGTAATCTGGTATTTTTTGGGTTACGTAGTCCTGAAAAACACAAACCAAACCAACCAATCAAAAATAAAAAAAAAAAAAAAATCCAGGCACAGTTAGAACCTACTACCAGTCTGACACAATATAATCCCTCTTTTTATTTCACACCGATGGATTCGTAACCAGGCACCACTGTCTGTTTAATGAGATCTGAGTTACACAACCTTTATTGCAAGAGCACACACTGCATTTGCAATGTGCTCCTTGCACAAATAAATAAAGCATGTGAGGTCTGAACAGCTCATTCCAAAGAGGAACAGTTGATTTCCTAGGGGTAAGTCCTATTTTTAGGTATTAATACAAATATTGTGCCAAATATTTCTAAGCCGACCTCTCATGCCAAGGCTTACTTTTCTGACACCAGAATCACTTGGGGAGCCAGCACCCCGGTGACACTGGGAGTAACTTTGTGGAAAGTAGTAGTTGGAGCTGCAGAACTCGCAGCCGGTTTTCAGCCACATCCTGCACGCTCCGCGGCTCTGGACTTTGCATTTCAGGCGGCCGGTGTTTAACCACATCCCTTTGCATATGGCAGCCCTGGCAGCACTCCCCTTCCCTCCCTCCCTTCCTCCCTCCTTTGGCAACGCCGTTGTGAGGAGCCCAGCTGCTTTCTCCCTGGGGGAAATCTCCACTCCGCCACCAGCCTCACGGCTCCCCAGCATGGGGAACGCTCAGGGGGTGCTTTGGGGCTGCCCCTTTCGTCCACACTTACGCAGCATTTCCACGAACAAAAGCAAACTCCTCTGCTGCTGCTTTCCTTCAGGCAGCCCGCCAAAATGATTGCTTCTCAGTCCCCGCTTTGACCAAAGAGGCCAAAGGACAGGCTTGGTTGGGGGTCCTTTCTCTGCCACACGGGACGAGTGCTCAGGCAGACCGGAGCGTTACTGAAGAGCTGAGAGCAACCCTGCCTGGTGACCATCCAGCTTTTAAATAAAGGCCTGACCACATTAAGAAAAGCCACACAGTGGCCAAGAGAAACAGTGTTTCATAAAATGCATTCTGCAATTCCCTCGCCCTACAGAACAACAGGGAAAGAGCGAGCGCAGCCTTTCAGCAGCTGAGTTCCATCTATTTCATTCTGTGCCACAGCCCAGCTTTTCTGTCTTTCTTTTCAGAAAGTCTGTACCATGAGCCTTATGTTACACACTATTGCACCAAAATATTAACTGCCTTGTCTGTTAGCAAGCTAGGGCACAAAGATCTCGGTGTGAGGGAATAAGGGTTTAAACGCTATGCCAGAAGACATGGTTACATATTATCACTGCAAAGTTGTTTTAAAATCACCATTAACCCAAATACTTATGATTATACGTCTGGGACAATCTTCAATTCACTAGTCCTATGCTCTAATCCCTTTTTTGTGTGTGTCCAAAAACCAGCAGGCTCCAAGGACAAAATTTACCCCGCGTTATGCAAGCTAGGAGAGCCCCTGCTGCATGACGTGGGTGAAAAGATATTTAGAGTGGAGTGACACATCTCAGACCCCTCTCTGCCATCAGTGATCTGAGAAAACGTTGTAACATGGGTCATCAAGAACAGCAAACAGAGCAAGGGAAAGCACCAAAGTCACAGCTTTGAGACGGCTATGCTGAACAAATGTGTCTGCCAAGACAACCCGAGGAGATCAGAGCCTGCTGCCAGACTCTCGCAGTTGGCCGGTGCACTCGCTCGGTGCTCACATGAGATGTATTTCCTCTTCGTAATGGCTCCCCTTGCCATGGTTCAAGTTTTTGGGAGTCAGAACTCCTGCAATCTATTTCCTACTCTGCTACTGCCTCATTTAACCTCTGTCTGGCTTCAAACCCTCTTTCCCTCCTCACTTCCCCCCAAAAAAGATAAAAGCAAGATAACAATCACCTCCCAGGGAGTTCTGAGCTTTAATTCCTCATTGCAAAATGACCCAAGGGTCTCAGCTCTCACCAGCACAGTACGAACAGCATCATTTGTTAGAAACTATTACAGACTTTGTGATACCTAGTGTTGATGTACTCCTGTCCCCAGAGTAACAGCTGATTTACTTTCCCAGTGTGTCTTTCTTGCGTACCAGTGAGTAATTGATCTGGAAGTAGGTCAGCAGTACAGCGTGTTATCCTGAGCTGCTGAGATTTGTGAACAAAACTGCTCCATGTCTCTCTGGTGAAGTGGTTTAGCATACACAGCAGGGAGTTTTCTTTGAGCCTGCTGTTAAAAATCTGAATATCCAACATCTCATTGCCATAAGGAACCTGGGAATGGGGAAACCCAAGAAGATAACATGCAGGGAAGTTGTTCCACGGATTATTCATACGCTGTCTTTGCTCCGATTCCCCAAATGTCTCTACCTGCTGGGAGAAAAGTTGCCCAGCAACCGCATGGGATGATATTGTAAAAGTCATACACCAAGTTTAGAAAATACTGACAGCCAAATCAAAGTGGTTTACACACTATGATCACTTGAAGATCACCAAAATACTTTTTAAAGGAAAACGTTTGCCCTGCAAGGCAACCGACCAGTGAAGTCTTTTCAAAATTCCTTTTCCCCCACCCCTTCCGTTGAGCCCAGCTGAAGGCAGAGAGCTTCCCACGTTAGACTGCACCGCAAATTTTAAATAATACACCACAGGCCGGGTTCTCCGGCTTTACATCCTTCACCATTATTCACATGGGTGCAAAACAGCCACATTTTTTTACATCAAAGGCACAAGCGATACCCAATGGAGAAGCAGGCTGGGGGCAGGCGCAGAAGCTTTTCAGGAGGCAAACTTTAAACGCACTAAACCCCCCCCATGGAAGCACAGCCATGAGCCATCCACATCCTGCGGCCATGTCAGCACGGGCTTTGCTGGCGTTTCCAGGCTAACCGAGATGGTTTTCCTCGGACACGCTGCCGGGCAGGATGGGGCAGTGAGCCCCACAGAGCTGCTTGAGGAAACGCTTCACCAAGGAGTCTCCCCAACACACCACAGAAAGGCCTCATTTTTCCCCAGTAAGAAGCACCCAGGATCTCTGTGGGCTGCCTGTGGCTGCATCTCTACCAGCAGCAGTTTTCCCAAAATAACGGGCCCCGCTTTTCGGTAACGGTGCCTGCAGACGCCAGCCCCTGGGCTGGCTGCCCCTGAGGCGGCCATGGCTGCCGCGCCCTCCCCTCACTCCACACGGACTCTTGCAAACAGTAGCCTTGAACCTAAACACCTCACCGCTTACTAGGTTATTTTTTTATTCCAGCAATTAAAATAAAGACCAGAGAAGAGGCCAGCAAGGCTGGCAGCTCGAAGAGGAGATTAGAAAAAAAAAAAAATTACCTCAGAGGGTTGGCCGAGGGGGCCCCGCAGGCACCGGCGTCTTCTCCGCCTTCCCGCCTCACCCGGAGCCCCGGGGATGGTGACGTGGCGAGCCCTGGCCAAGAGCCCACAGGGTACCGCGGGTCTCCTTTTGTCCCCACTGCCTCCTCACGCTGCACCGGCCACGGGCCACAGCTCCCAGCCGCTGCCCAGCGGTTCAACCCTGAACCTCCTCTCCAGAGCCCCGCGCACAGCCGGGGCCGCCATGGCCAGCCAGGTAGGGTCAGGCTGTGCACCAGCGCCACGCGCTCCCCCGGGGACGTGGCTTCAGGCTGTGCCCCAGGAAAGGAGTCAGAGCCCAGGCTCGTCAGCCACACGGGTCAGTAATTCATTCTATTTGAGTCAGATTAAAAAGTTGGCTGCCAATGCTGCAAACGGCTCGCAGCTGGAGTTCCCATCAATTGAGAACTGGGGGCGGAGAGATTAACGGGTCGGTCCCATGAAGCTTCAGCATTATGTATCCCACAAAGCTCCTGGAAATTCACCACAGTTGCGGCTGTCGGATAAAGCACGTACCGAGACAAGCTCATTCCCTGGTGACATCCGCGTAACTCGGCCAAAACTAACGAGGCTGGCATTTGGGCAGGTGAGGGCAGAACCCTGCAACCCTTTGTTAAATGAAGCACAGAAAGAGAGGTGGGTATTCACTGCGTGGGCCAGGGATCCAGGGGGACATTGCATCAGTCACCCACGACAGACAACTTTTTAGTCATGCAGGGAGAGCAAACAATTTATTTACATATCTGATTGTACATTACAGCTACCTGAAAGGATCCACATTAGCGAGGACAGCTTTACTGTCCCCAGAAAGTATTTCAAGAAAATACAGAGAAAATAGTGTAATTGCACATTGCAACAGTACTGACATCACTTCACCTGTGTTGTAAATTACACAATGAGATTAAAAATAGTCACATGCCACTTTTGCTGACTGCTTTTTTCAGGTTTTTCTCAGTAACAATGGAGCGAGTGGACTTTGGTTCTTTTCCTACCAAGCAACCTTTGAAATAAAAAATAAAACCACCTCCTTGATTCTAAGGCAGCTTTATAATCTGTCAAGCGCATGATGCCAAATTCAGTTAAAGAAAATCTGCTTCAAGAGGATGGAACATATTATGTTACAGATCAAAACTTTGTATTTTGGAGATTTAGTGGACATTGATGATTTCTTTCTTGTGACTTATCGCGATTATCTCACTGTGTCCAGGTGCTGGTGAGTGGGATATGGATAAACCACAGGGTGCGAGAGAGGGAACAATTCAAGCCTCTCGCCAGAGGAGGGGGTCAATGCTCAAGAAATGAAAGCACCAGCTCAAGGAGAGGTTGGTGGGAGGGAAGGACGCTTCTAGGACCAGGTCCCTGGTTGCCAGTTACAGGCGGCCCAGTGTCACAACGCATCTGTTCAGCTTCCCAAGTGCTGCGGGAGAGTGCGGTGCTACAGACCCCAAGGGAAGGAGTTTATTCTGCAGCTGCCAAAACACGAAAAGTGAGACACCCAATTTCTCACATCTGCAAGCGGAAGATCTCCAGTCATGCAGATCCAGGGTCTGTCCTTAGGAAAAGCTGCCACAGAAGCCAAGGAGGAAGCAGAAGACTAAATCTAAAGCATTTCGCCCTCTCGAAGAAGGAGAGTCTATGAATGGGTAATGCTATTTCTCTTTCCATTTCAATGCGCAGAGTAAATCACTTGCTCACTCCAACAAAAATAATTCCAGAACTGAAGTTAACCTGAAATGGGCAATGTGTTCAAACGAGGTTTTTGATCTGATGTCCATTTCAAGTACAAAAAGCAGCAAATTGGCTTTAGTGTGAATAAAAACTGTAATTGCCAAGTCAGGACTGTAACATTTAGGTAGGTGTTTTATTATTTTGAATTAATAATGATAGTAGAACAATAAATCTGGGGAGTGTGTGTATGACATTCCTTACAAAAGAGACCAGCCATCTGACACAACATTTCTAAAAGAAGACAAAGAACTGCTAATTGTGTTAAATTTCATTTGCTACATAATTTAGACCACGACCTAGTGCTTCTAAAAAAACCTGTACAAAATGAGTATTTTTTACATCTCAGAGGCACATGAATACAAATCTGATCTATTTTATATATACACATGTACATTACATGAAAACCAGAGATGAAGAGCGAATGAAAATTGTATATAAAAAGTGCCCAAAACAGGAGATAAATGTGAAAATAAAATGTATCCTCACAACAGAGAAGGCACAAGTACTAAAATATGTAACCATGCAAAAAATGTAAGTACAGTCTGTGCAACAAAGCAATACAAATGGCTCCCACAACTGATTTTACAGTAATTCTCAAAATATCTCAGTATTTAAACATACCGTCAGTGCAACACTTACTGCCCTGTTGCATGCTGAAGTGTTCATGTGATATGAAATTCTTAGTTCCCCTTCTGACTTCCTTTCTCCAAAGACAGAATAATTTAGCTATGGATAAGGTATTATATAAAACGGGGCTGATGTTGGGTAGTGTAAGATCCCTGCTCCAGCTGCCTGGGTGGAAGAGTAACTGCAGCCCTCCTGCACCCCTTACCTTCTGCATACTGACCCTGGGTCTGCCAGAACAATCACCTTCGTGCCTTCAGCAGGGCACAACGGGCGTTACGAGGGTTTGCCCAGGTGAATGTCACCCTGCCTGGAACGGCGATGCGGAAGCTGGTAGCTCAGACTTCACAGTTGCACCACTAAACACCTACATAAAAAACACAGATTCTAGGGGCAAGCGTCCAAACTATACCAAAGAAGTCCATGTTTGTTAATACATGTTTTCATTAGGTGTAAAGTTTAAGTAAAAAGTAATCTCTCTCATTATACAGCTGAATAGGTGCTGCTCTTGCAGTTGAACAAAACTTGGGAGACTTAAGCCAGTATGCTAAAAAAAAATTAAAAAAAGAGTTAAGGAAGACAATGCAGCGCTGTCAGCTGGCTCCGCACCGTGGCAAACTACGGTACAGTGACCCTATTTGCAGACGTTTCTATCTTAATAGGCTGCTGTCATGATCTAGAAGGTGTACCCTTTGTAGGCTAAAAGCCGGTAAGGCTGTGCCTCGCAGTGTGTAAGGACAGCACGCGATTGGGTAGCTGTGCAAAACCAAAGCAAAACTTATGGGGATGTCCCAGTGATGCCTTACCTGGATAGACTTCAGGCTTATGCACCCTGCGTGCTTGCCATGAGAATCAGCTACAGATGGGACACAACTTGTCTTCAGGACCGCACAAAAGACACGGACAGGAACTGGCCTGGTATAAAGCCAGGACTAAAATTCTTCGTCTCGGTATCTAAAGCCACACTGAAGCTAAGCATATTGCATCTGTCCCTCCCATCTGCTTAAAGTGGCTGCCCCAAGGTACGCAGACACCCAGACAGCAGGCACAGTGGCTGGGGACAAGACCAAGAGTGTAAATGTCAACAGAAGACACATTGGGGGAAAATCCCACAAAGAAATGACTCTCCTGCACATCAGAGCAACTGCTGGTGCGTTATGCAGGATGACGGGATTGACCAAACACCTACTACAATCCTTATCACACTCTAAAGGCACACGCAGAGTTTCATTAAATAAGAAACTCACACGTGCCACAGCCTTCAACAGCAAACTGCTCCTAGGATCAATATTTTGGATTGAAAATACTGAGAAAACAACCCCAAGGATGCTGCAAAGGAACAAAATGCCAGCAACTGTCGTGCTTCTTTGACCATGTTCCTTCAGCAACAAATGACATAACAAGAATATGAGCATTGCTACTTACACCAGAACCAGTCCAGAAACTGCTCAGTTAAAGTTTGAGTCAGTTTTCACTCAAATCAATATAAGCCAAGCCACTGATTTGGCAAGTGTTTGATCAGCTGCTACTTCCTTCCTTCCTTGGAAAACATCCCTCAGACCACACCATACAGTATTTGTTTTAAGAGAAAACCGCTATATATTGACTGCCATTAAAGAAGAAGAAAAAAAGGTATTATTTGTAAATTCTAGCTCTTGGATTCATCACATGTCATTAGCACTACGATGCAGAGACCTCCGAACAGTGACTGACGGAGCAGGCCACAATGTATGTTTGTGTATTAGCTTCCAAGCCTTCAATTACTAACCAGATTAGGGAGCTTAAATACTGGAGGCCAAGATCCTCTCTGGAGAGAAATGCAGTTCTACCGAAGTAAATGGAGCATTGCTGCATTCAGACAGCAAAATATTTGTTGATACATGTATATTTGAGAAGTAATGACACTGTGTTCAACTCCCTACAGGGCTGGCTGAGAAACATCAGAATTTCTCTCAAGACCATAGAAGGAAAGTTGGCAGCAAAAGTGTATTGGATTAGGGGGGTTTTTTTTGAGACTTGCTACAAATTTGCATATTAAAAACTCCTTAAAAATAGATGGGATGGTTAGTTTGCACTGTTGCACTTCAACAGTGTGTGAAGTTGCACTTCAAAACATGACAAAATCTCAAAGAGCTTGAGTCTTTAATAGAAGTTAATAAAAAAGATGAAAAATACTCTTTTGATGTCAAGATAGTTTTGAATCAGCATCACACTCCGAATCCAGAACCAGGCAGCAGCTGAAGACTGACGTCTGGAGGGAAGCAGCCAATATCAGAAAAATATCGAGAGACTACAATTCAGGTACTCTTTAAGTGCTAGTTGTGAAAGAGGTATTTTTTCTGCAGTAGCTTGTGTGGGGGATTAGCCTGATGAAGGACAGCTTCTAGCCAGAAGCAAGTAATTTTGAAAAAAATTATTTGTACAGTGAAAACAGTACAAAAATACCCGCAGTGATTTGCAACTGGTTTGACCAGAATATCACTTAGCTTTTCAGAATCTACAGTAGAATGAACGAAGGAGCAGATCAAGATACAGTACCGTGGATTGTGTTTGCATCCCCAAGAGTTAAAGGAGAAGCACGGTTTTGACACAAGAGTGTTTACTGCATTTGAGTATTGCTAGGACGAGATGATACCACATCTCTGTGTTTGAAGTTATTTACCCAGGGAAGTGAAGCCATTGTTCCACAAACAGTAACACTGACACAGAGGAAGACCGGACTTCCCCAGCTGGCCTGCGAGCACAAAGGAAGCCCACAGTGAAGAAATAAGAAATTTATCACAGACACTGAAACCAGTGCCCCCTCATCTCCCACATCTCCTCTCTGTTCTGCCAATATGTGCATCTGACACTTGATCAAAATACACACTCTCTGCCAGCATCGATACCAGATTACTCTTCTCCCTGCCCCAGTGATCTATCAAGTGATCCCTTATTATCAAGTTACCTGCATGTCATAAAACATAATGACTTCTTTGCTGGGATATAAGAGTTCTCCAAGGCCTGGACTGCAAGACAAGTTGGTCTATTATCTGCAGTTACTGTAGTTACTCCGTCTAAAAATACAATTGCTAATTAGTATTTTTAGAGGTGGATACCTTAGAGGAAAATGTATCTGTCAGTGAAACGCCTCTCCCACCTCCAGCTCACGTTATTTGTCAAACACAGCAAGTGTCTGGATATGTATTTGAACAATAACGGAAAGCAGTACCATCCCAAGGGCCCCACAGGAGCGGAATTTCAACTCTATGCAATAAAACAAAGCTACAAACACCACCAACATGGTGGTAAGACAACTCTTCAGATGCAAACACTGGAGCAAGGAACAGCTTCTAAATGCTAAAACAGCTGGGTACAGAGCTAAACAAGATGACTTGCAAGTCTTTACAAAATCCAGCGCTGCGTACCCCTGTATAGCGTGCCGCTTTCAGGATTTCAGCCAGATTTAGTGACTATTTGTCACTATTAGTGACTATTCACCTCTTACATATAGTTACCTGCACAAAAACTTGGTTATCTCTATGATCATGTCTTCTCCTGTTCATGTCCACAGGCTCTGTGGTCTCAGTGAAGTAGGCCAGGCTTTCTGCTTCCCAAGTGCTCGGCATAATTTTCAGTGAAATAGTGCTCACTATTTGCTGATGTTCGACCCTAGTAGGAACGGGGTTTAGATGATTAAAATTCTGAAGCCGAGCCTAATTTACCTCAAATTATGTCAGGGAAAACATTCAGTCACTGGTCTGACCTGCAACAGCTACACTCTTACTTAAATCCACTGCACGAGAGCAGGACAGGAGTGTGTGTGACTTACCAAATGAAGCAGCTCCAGCAGCAGGGCTGCTGGCTCACCCAGTCCTGCTTGTCACTGCAGGTTAGCAACAGCCACTTGACAATTTAAAACAGTTCTCTATGGCCTGTAACAAGAGCAAAGCTCTCGACACAACCCACAAACGGCACCATGCAGAGGGAAACGCCATCACTGAAGTGCAGGTGAAGAGTCCTGTGGGCAGGGAGCTGTAGGTAGCACCAAGCTGGCTTAACTGTTCCTCTCCTACCTTCTGGGTGGCACATCCAGAAGCAGCAGCAGGTGGGAAAGGTGCATGTGTGGGGTGTCCATGGTGTTCCACCTGCTTCTCCACACACAGAAGCTGCCGCAATTTAGCACAGAACATTTTACACCATCCCCAGGTAGTAAAGGAGTAGACTTTAAATCCCTTCCTCCAGATTACCCGAGAGCCTCAGGAAACCAGCCCTGAGACACCACTGTTTGAACAAGACTGTACCATTTCTCCCAAAATGGTCACATTTGTATGCTGGGATGTTGTATCCCATAGTTATTTCTCTGGTCCCTTTCACTTTCCAGTTACTTTACACCTGCCTAATGCAGATACATGGAAATAAACTGGTTTTATTTTCTTGCCTTCAAGAAAGCCCAATTTCAGTACTTCCCCCACTTCCCATCATTCCAGTAACACATCACTGAAGGCAAGAGCACAGAGATAGCAGAAAAATATATATATATTTACATCCATAACTGAATACATGTTTTATGTATTCAAATTCAGGAAAAATGCATCACATATACACACCAAGATACATCAAGAGATTACTAGGGGCAAGACACTGCCAACAGCAAGAAATACACAGAAAAGCACAGTCATTTCTACTGTAACATTCTTCTGGGGAGTGTAATCAACATCTCTCTGCATTGGGGAAAGCCAGGTACTTGGGCCTATTTTTCTGTGCCAGTTGGTGTGAATCAGAAGTGTGAAATTTTTACTTTTAAAAAAGTGCATGGAATAAAATTTTTCTTTTAGGATTCAACTATCCAAACAATTCCATAAGCTCCTTATATAAGCTACATTATTAATTAAAAAGGTCCTAGCCCTACAGCACACAAATCCAGCTCAGGAGAACACAGGCACATGTTGAAGTCCATCCCTATTTAAGGCAGCATTTAAGGATACACTCAACTTTAAAGCTTATGTTCTGTCACACTGACTTCTATGAGCAGTCACAGCACACATTTAAAGTTAAGCACCTGCACAACTGCTCATCTAAATCAGGATGTGTTCCCTCTTCAGAGCCTTAGATATGCATGTGTGTACTCAGTCTGGATTGGCAACTTCTGCAAGACCAAGCTCTTTTTTCTTTTTACTGCCCTATAGGTAAAAGTCACTCCACATCAGACTTCTCTCCACCACTGTGTTCAGACCCAGCCGGTCCTCTCCACAGCTTGCCCACAAAACATCAGTCTCAAAGGAGTGCAGTGTGTCTGGGGTGGGAAAGCAGCTCAACATGTCCTTTCAAGGGCTGCTCCTCCTCCCCCTGAAGTGGGCTATTTAATGCAATTTTTCTTTTTTTGTTCAGTTTTTTTTTCTAAGAACTGTAATGTGTTCCTTCAGTGAAATCTTTAAAATTAAGGGTGAGGGCAATGGGCAGGATTGTAGAATTCATCTTAACGGCCCATGATAAACCCCTGAAAATAGGGGAACAGATTTGAAGATCTTCTTAGCCTCAATGCTACAGGGACCTTGGCATAAAAAATACACATGCGCACACACGCTAAAAAGCAGGCTGGCTCAGAGCATCCCAAAGCAGGCTCGAAAGTGATCTTACATAAAAAGCACTTTGTGCTGACAGTGGCAAACAAGTGGATGGTGATTTTTCACAAATAGCAACAATTCTGCAGTATCTTCCTCTTCTTCCCTTTTACTTTGTGTCTTTCCTTTTCCCCAATTTTTTTTTTTTTTTAAATCCTATGTGTGGTTTAAGTACTAAAACTAAATCAAATAGGAAATTACACAGTCAGCACCAGTCAGGAACTGAACCTGGGTATGGTAATTGGTTTGTCGTACCCAAATTCCTGGAAGAACAAAATAATAATTCTTGCTCCTAAAGTTAGGGCCACATCCATATGTTTCCATTGTCTTTTTTACCTTTACAACTAGAGGTAGAATCATTTTGTCCAGTATCTAAAACATCATGATCCAATTATATTGTTATTACATTAATATACAGTATCCATCTTATCACAGGTATTGAAAGTGCATGGAAAAAGTCTAACCGAGCCAATTCAATGACAAACAACAGTGTACCAAACATCATATAAACACACCCGCGCACCCACACTCACACGTAGTGTATATATATATTTATAGATTAATTTACAGTATCAGAGTGTTGTTTAGATCCAGTGGCATGTGCAGAAATATCAGGCAGTTGCTGCTTTTCCTTTCCATATTCTCTTCAATTCTTTATTTCCAAGATAGATGGGTTGTGGTCTAGGATTGCCAAAATGATCTTGTCCATATACTGTCGCAATCTGTAATTTATCTCTTCCTGTTCTTTAAGGGCTTCCATGAGCTGAAACACAAGTTCCAAAGTTAATCTTGAAATATTCTCCCTAGTTTACATAGTAGCATGAAATTCAGGCAGGTGAGAGACATGCACCTGCTCAGAATCACAAATTGCCTTTTGTGATAGGTATTCTACCTCTAGCTCCTCCCTGTATCTCTATTAGAAACAATTTATATGTTAAAGATCCTTACTATTACGGAAGCTGGTGAATCGTCGTCACCAGGAATCTTTTGGCAGGTCATTTGAAACAAACTCCCCATCTAACACAGCAGCCTATCCTGCATCCACACTATGGATGAGCTTCCTCATCTCAGTGCAAGAGCTTCATGATACTAATTTTTTTGATATCTACTGAAATCTAAAGCACTTTGCACGAAAGGCTGATGAACAGAACAAGGATTTCAATGTTTTGCACTGGGAACAATATGGGCTGCCTCTATATCATATGCATACTCTCTCTCAAAAGAACCTGCCAAACGCCACCAAAACAACACAGCTACATACTCCTCAAGAACAACCCACCGAATATCCTACATTCTATATTAAATACATGCGTTTCACTAGACTTTTGAGCTGCAAAACCCCCCCCCCCGACTCTCCAAAGATGAACGGTGCTGCTTTTTATACTGCACATGTTTAATACCAAACTGACAAAGCTGCCCAGGAGTCTCAGAGCCCCAGATCCTCCTAAAGCTGATGTGATTTGGGTGTCCATTTCCATTAGCCTTCATGAAAGTCCCACCCTGAATCTGCAGTTTCTTACCTTCATTTTGATTATACAGGGAAAATGGCACAACGCAGGTCTGTGTGGTTTACTAAGCCTGGGCCACAGTTGTAATGCACTTTCCTCCCTTAGAGGAGGAAAGCTGGGTAACGCTTGTGCCAGAGTCGTGAGATTCATAAGGAGAAATAGAGATTTGCCTTCACAATAGCAAAAGCCCAGTTTGCTTTTACCTAACTAGAGTTCAACAATTAAACAGCCTTTCATCGCAGGGCTCTGGTTCAGCAAGAAACTCAAGTATGTACTTCAGTTCAAGGGACTGCCCAGGAGCTGAGGCTAACAGGGTCATTCAAGTACAGACTGTGTAAAAAGATTTGTCTCAGGACTCTTCTTGAAAAGAAATGGGAAGTCTTGGCCAGAAGAAATAAATCATGGAAGGCAAATGATTCCTTTTAAACTCCTTCATCACTAACCTGTCTTTTTCTCTGGAAATTCTTACGCTGGCCTGATCTCATGATCTGTCCTGGTGCTTGAAGGAAGCTGTACCAGCTTGACTCAGCCCACAAACAAATGGGTCTCCTGTCCTATCTTCCAAAGCATTACCAGATTATTAACTTACATACTACCTACTTTCTCCAAGAATTCAGCTCTGCTACAGGCAATATATAGCTCAAATTTAGATTGAAGTGAGAGTTTGTTACTGAAGTAACTTAGACCTAAATCTAGAACAGAAAGCAAAGATTTAAGTAACTAGCTATGGTAATTTCTGTATTAAATTAATGTCATAATACTGCAATACCCTGTAAGATAGAAGATGTTAAAATAAATCCACTGTAAAACATTTCACTGAAATTCTAATAATTTCAAATTTTGAGAGAGACAAATGTAAGAGTTATATTAAAAGGAGCATTCAAAAATCACTATTAGATTTTTGGCAATCTTCTAACACTCTTTGATCTCCTAGCAAAGCAGATTTTTCTGTTCTTCATTTTTCAGCTTCAGATAGCTCAACCTTGACAGTTAATGACACCAAAACCCGCATATTTTTGGATGTAGTACTTGATTAAAAAAAGCATATTACCTCATCTCTTGATGCAGAATCAATTTCAGCAGCCAGTGACTGGGCTTTCGTTTGTGTTGCAAAAAGATTTTTAGCTTCATAAAGACTAAGACTTAGGATCTGTCCATTAAGATCATCATTTTGGTCACGAAGTTTCTGATTCTCCTATTTAAGGATGAAAAGATACTGCTTTTAAGTTCTTCCTGCACGGTTTCATTAAAAAAGAAATAGGTTTTAAAAATCACAGGTAGCTTGGATGATATATGGTAAGGCTGCAGGCTAACAGCAACTCTCTTGCCACTAGTGACATGCTCTCTCTGCCTGAATCACAGGTGTTTTCTACGCGCACAATTTACATCGCCTGTGCAAAAAATCCTAGACAGATGCAATGGGAGTCTTGTGCTTGTGTGGGAAGGAAGGGACAAAATCTAAAGGCAGTATACCAGGGGTTGCAGCTATAGGCATTTTTCAAAGCAGTCCCAACGTATTTCATACGGATCAAGAGGCCCTTCCCTACTCACCTGCTTCAGCCGTTTTATTTCATGCTCCATTTCCACCTCTCTGGTTTTGGCGTTGAATTCACTCACGCTGGATGAAGAGCTTCTCCCACGTCCAGGACGCTCACATTCCAGCTTGTACAGCTGCAGGTGCTCCAGTTCTTTCCGCAAGTCTTCGATGAGCTGTGGGCATGGAAATGGGCCATGTGTCCCCAGCCTCTGCACAACCAGCCCTCCCTGGCAGGGGTCATCTCCGCGCTGCGCCTCTGCGCTCTGACACAAGCACTGTGTGACCCTGGTTGAGGCTGGACACTCCTACAATGGGGCCACTTGCTCTTCTCTGGAAGCACAGGTCACCTAAACTGCTTCAGAGCTGGAAGTGGGTCTGATCTCTAAGCTTCATGTCTGAGAGGCATAATTTCCTTGCAAACTTAGTAAAGGAAATGTTAGGGCATGCCTTCAAGGCTGCAAGTTCTCAAAGAGTTACAAAAATCCTTTGGGTCAGGGATTGCCATTTATTAGGTACTCTTGCAGTGTTCATCCCCCTATGGGCACCCCTCCCATAGAAACACAATCCAGTAGTACATTACTGGATGTTTTATTTTCAGAATTCGTCCTGTCTGTCCATTCTTTTTTAGATGTGCTTCCATGCAGATGAGATGCACTTGCCTGGTCTTACGTCCCTCTTCACACCTACCTCCTGTGTGGCTTCCCTCTCCTTGTTAAATTCCAGTCTGTTCTGCCGCAGCTTGTCCATCATTCTCTTGTACAAATCCATCTCGTCCTTCAGTCGCAGACTAGTGTCTTCCAACCTATCTGACATGCGTTGCCTTTCCTAGAATAAATGGAGAATTTCATAGCTAGCTTGCAAGTGCATAAGCCACCTTCTGTTTTACAACACAAACCTACAGACACAGCTGACCATAAGCTGCCGTGTTTCTCAGGGCATTTCTGCCACTAAAAGCGACCAGTTTTCCAATTCCAACAATATTCTCGTTTAGTAAAGGTAAGTTAAAGAAGCTGGGTCAATCACTATATGAGTTCGCTCTTACACAAATCAAGCTGCTGTTAAAATTGCTCAAGCACTCAGGAGTTTTGTTACCTCATCCAACCTCTCCGTTTGTGATTTCAGCCGTGCGACAGTGCTTTTCAGCTCACCATTTTCTTCTTCCAGTTGCTGAACCCTGTGTCAATAACAAAAATCTTACAGCAAATGCCTCTTCAAGAATACAGACATGCAAAATGCCATGCTCTAAAAAGCCATTTCACTCGCACTTGATATAGAAAGACCAAACAAGAAAATATTTCTATTCTTAGCATTTTTTAATTATGAGCTATTGGGTGCTTTTTTTTTCGGTTGGTCGGTTTTTAGGGCCAAAAACATTACACTGACCTCTCAGATTCTCATGCTCCTAACAAGAAGTACCTAAAAAGAATTAAGTAGGAAGAAACAAATGCACACACGAGTGTTTGCTACAGCTGGTCACAATTCCCTTCTTGAATCCATGCCAAATATCCAGCTAAGCTGTCTACATGGGCCACGTGGATTAGAGCATTAATGTAAAGCATCCTCCAAGCTTTTGGGCATTAGACATGCAACTGCACAGCTACTCGATAGAACTACTAACCTATAAACATCTGTGCACTGTCTGGTTGTGAACAGCCTACGTTTATATGCAAAGTACAAATGAAGAACTTGTACTCTGTTCTGGGTGGCAGGAAGATGTTTGTTACCTTGTATTCAGCAGTTCAATTTCGGTGCCTTTCTCTTTTTCATACTTGCTATATGCTTCTCGATGTCTCTTTATCTCATCTTCCAGAGTCTGTTCTGCTGATGTCTCTTGGTCTTTCAATAGTTCTTCTAGCTCATGAACTCTAAGGAAAACAGATCTCATTTCAGCAACAGCTTCAAAAGTATTTAACAAAAATGTGTGCAACTTCATTGCTTCTCTCTTTCCTCTCCAATCCATTATTTCATTCTACTTCGCCATCTCTCTTGGCATTTAACCTCTCCCAATACATCTCTTAGTATTTAATCTTCTAAATAGCATAGAATTAAGTAGCATCAGTTCATCTATTATTCTTTCGTTCTCAGTCTCAAGAAGGTGGGACTACAATCCAGCCTTTAGCTCTTGCTACATGCAAGAAAAAAAATCCAGTGGTAAGCTCTCTCACAACAGAAGAGCTTGCTCTGTACAAGTCAGTAACATCTCCGTACTATGAAACTTGCTTGTAAGGCCTCTGCTTGCTGAAAACTCAGCAAGGCAGCCCTATTCCACTTCGACTTCTCAGATGAAGCCTTATCTTATTTTGTCTGTCAGCATTAACGCAGAAGACTCAGTGATATTTTACAGGTAGAGATGTTCCTTCCCTACAACTTTGTTCTAGCTCTGCGCTGACATGATAAAGAGAACTGGCTCTGTGCTTTATTACCTGTGAACTAGCTGTGTGTTCTCTTGTTTCAGTTTGCTCTTCAGGTCACCGTTCGTCAGGCTATCATTCTCCAGTTCTGTCACCTTTTTTTCTAGGTACGTTACCTGGAAGGGGAAGTGGAAAAGGAATGAGAGTTTGAATTTCTCTTCAAACACCCCCTTACTGTAATGCCTGTACAGGGCATTTAGCTATGCCATCCTTTTTAAACGGGGCATGCTTCCCTGCAAAGCCAGCAGCGAAATTAAGCTCTGAAATTCTGAGTTTCCCCAGACCCTGCATCTTCCCTGATTGTGATCAATGCAAATACACACTAAAGAAGTACTAATACAATGTCTAGATCTGTACTTGCACACTTCTCTCATTTTTGTGAAGCAAAGTCATAATATTAATGGAATATCAAGGACATTTTGAATGAGATACTTCAGATCACTGGTAACTTGTGAGCAAGAAAGGTTTGTCAGTTTATGCATGTCTCCAGCAGGATTTCGTCAGGTACTTTAATCGCAATGCACGCAGCTTCTCACCTTTTCAGTTATATCATTATCACAGGAGTCTATACTGTCTCTGAACAGGTCTTCTGTGCTGCCGTTACTGCTGCTGAAGTTACTGTTGTGGAAGAGTTGTCTGAAAGATCAGAAGGATAATTATTTTGCCTGATGAGGATGGAGGAGAAAAAGTCTGGGTACTGTCTTACAGCCTGGCTTTGCACTTTGGACGTCCCATGCCTAAATCTGTGCAATCATTTCAGTGACAATTACAACTGTTTAAGCACAAGTCTTACAAGAGACTGGTAGCTAAACAAAGTTATACTGAACACAATCAACAATGTTAGTTGTAGGGTGTGAGTTCTATGTTGATTTTGGTAATACCTGCCACCAGCGTCAACACAGTTTAAAAACTACTTAGCCTTATTCACACAATGTACTGAGTTGTATTTGCCTTCTTAGAATCTAAAATAAGGTCACCACTGCACACTGGTGGGTACAGTTAATCTAGAAAAATTCATAGAGTAAGAGCTTTTTCAAAAACAAAAAATCTCAAACAGTTCCCACTGTACAATAGTGTCAGAATACATAATGCTGGAGATTATCCAAAATATTCTCAAAATTTACAGCCCTTCCCAGCCCAAGGCTGGTTCATTCAGTCCAAGGAAGACCACAATTCTCTATGTCCTTTTTAAAGGGATGCTTTTGCTTTCCTTTGCATTTTGGCAACAACAACAAAAAGGCCCAAATTATGAGGGTGAAAGAAACCATAGCTGGACTGATAAAATAGCAGTATAAAGGAAGAAAGTCAGCAGACAAGGAAGCAACCGTCTGTGTTCTCAACAGAGCTCTTTCCAGTTCAGGGGTCTGCTCCAAGACCAGCAGTGGCTTCTATATTCTGTAACACCCCAATCCAAATACAGGGTCCTTCCTTTGAAAACTTGCCTTGGTATGTTTTTTGTTTTCCTAAACTTATTCATTCCTCCTCCACTTACGCAATTATTACAGGTGATTCCACATGTATTCATAAAAAAGTTGAAGACTCTTACCTTCCAAAAGCTGTGCTTGACATTTTCCTGTTAGGGCTACACGGGTACAGAAGGAATGATATAAGAATTAAACACTTATTTGATCAGTGTTGGATTCAATCTTAGTTTAAACTCCAGCTGAATTGCACAATGCAACATAATATTGACTTTTTTAGTGAAGTAAGAAAATGATTCTGTGAACGATATTCTCGGACAACTTAATCAAAAGCTGCAGTTATCAACAATGTGAAGATGAGTGGTGCCACAAATTACTGTGATCATTAGTAAGTCAATTTGCGAATACTGTTATTTAGCAGAGATTTGTCAGTGTAAATCAGAGCGGAACTAACATTAGACACATCACAAGGGGACATTGAGTTAGTGACGGACATTTATTCTGGATTCCCAGTTTTTAGATGATTTTATAAACAATTAGCTTATTCTTCTCCATAATGCTTCCCAGCTCAGCACAGGGAACCAAGACGATTTTCATTTTTACAGTTGCCTTTTGCAGCCAGAGACTAGTGTTATCTAAATGATGGACCAGACAACAGCACAATAAACAAATCAAAATATCCAGCTGCATCTCTCCATAAGAGGGTGTTGCATCTCTGCGTGCGCACAGACACACCTCTCTGTCAGCACTGCTGTCTTTTAGCCAGGTATATATAACCGCACTCATACAATTACCAAAGACCCAGCCGGTCACGGTCTGGGTGTTAGCAGGCTCCTTATTGGGGCAGGAACATTGTTGTATCAAGTACTATGCTGCTGTGACATCAAGAGAAGAAGCAGAGCAGTGAGCTCTGTGCCAAGGATTATGCAGACAGGCAGGATTTACATCCAGTTTCTAGGGGGAGCTAGAAGCCCACCAAATAATTTCCTTCAAAAACTCTAGCTCATTGTTGTAAGCACCGGACCCTTTCCAAGTGCTCACCACAGTTTAGAAGTAGATAGTGGGGCAGAGATGTAAAGGAAAAGCTGAAATTCATCATTTTTCCAGGGTCCCTTTAGGACAAAAAAAATCCCGCAGGAATGAAGGACCTCTGCTGACCAAGAGCTTTAGGAGAGGTTGGACTCTAGGATCTTAATGGTCTTTTCCAACCTAAATAATTCTGTGATTCTGTATGTGAAGTTATATGCATTAGCTAAAGATCTGGCAGATCACTCCTTCCCAGCTGGAGAAAACTGTAACTGTAAATCTGCACTAAGCAGCACAGCACTTCCTGGGAAAAAATCCTGGAAATATCACTCTCACTACACAATCAAATAGCTCATTGGTTAAAATATTTGAGTTTACTAATGCTGCCTGCACTTTAAGTCAGAAAAATACTTATTAGCTAATGAAGAACAGCATTTTGGTTCAGGCTAGACGTCAAGGTCTGAATTTCTTACTGTTCTGTAAGAACAACACATGTGTGAGACCAAATACGGAAATGGGGTACAGGGAAGGAGACGGCTCTTTCTTCCTCTCCTCCTGCAACTAGCTAGTCCCATTTCAAGGGAGCACTGGTAAAAGCACTGCAATAGGCTGCTTACCTGTTCGCTTTCAAGTTTTTCAGCCTGGCTTCCAAATCGTTGAGTAGATTTATCTTTTTGCAGCACTGCGAGCAGTAAACATCCAGTAACTCGCTGTTATAAACATGCCTCATTTTTCGGGGTGTTTGGCCAGCACTGTTTGCAGGAAAGGAGAGAAGTTACTGGCTATAGTAACCAATTCACAACAGATTTTCCTCTTGACTGCGTGTCTGTGTGTCAGAATCATGGATGAGGGACTTGGGGAACCACCTCTAACCACAGCTCATCTAACTTAGAGGTGATGATGGAGAATGCTAGTCTTTGGGCAAGTCTATCATTTGAGTTGAGTCTTTACAGAGAACGTGTTCTGGGTCTCAGCAGAAAGAACCAGTTGGGTGACTGGAAGAATAGCACAATGTATACAGAGGCCATGCAATGCATGTCGCAAAAGCTGCTACATTAGCATGTTCCACCTCAGCTATTTACTGCTCTCATCTTGTCCATCTTCCACTAGAGCCTGGCATGCAACCTGAAGAGTCTTTTCTCCAAGAAAAAAGACAGGAAGATGAAAAACAGAGCAGTCTGATAAGAAGAAGTCACACAACCCCCCTCAGATGGTAGGACAGAACGAACCCTAGAATGAGGAGGAAGGGAGAAGTGGGCATAGGTCTAAAGAGGAGATAACAGTAGCTCTCGGCATGATAAAGAGAAAATAAACTAAAATAAAAGAGTATAATCATGGCATGAAGTGCACAGAGCCCCAGGAATGGGAATGGAAAGGGCTGCATAAACCTGAGGAAACGGGATGAAGGACACAAGCCATCATCATGAAGGGGCAGTGGAGAGGGCTGGCTCTGCATGCATGACAGAGGGGGCAAGGTTGGACTGCAGAAGTGCTTGGAACAGATGGGAGCACACGGGGGTTGCATGCGAAACAGAGGGAGGTAGTGAGCTCGTCCTGTGTTAGCAATGAAGCACAAGACCTTCGTGTGCTATTGATCCAAGCAGACAAATCCTAGAGCATCTTCATGCTCGGCTCTTCCCCAGCCCTGCTCACCCATTCCCTTGCTTGGGGAAGGATTTTAAAATCAGCAGCTGACTTGGTCAGATGACGTAAGAGCTACAGAGACTGAGGTCACATCCAGGAAACTGGTGGACTGTAGTGGGATTTCCAGCTCCTCACAGAGAGTACCTACTTGCTTACTTTCTCCAAGACATTCAAAGTCAATATGGATGCTTGTTTCAAACAAACCCCGGTCTGTACACAGCACTTCACCTTACAGGATAGTGATAAGGATCTGTAGTTATCTTACAGGTTAGTGATAAGGATCTGTAGTTATCTTACAGGTTAGTGATAAGGATCTGTAGTATCAGAACACTAAAGAGAAACAGCTCCCTTGCAGGTCTTCTCTCGACTGCATCAGGGCTGGTGCACAGCAGTATGCTGGCTTCCAGCTTGCAGCAGCCAACTTCCAACATTAGCCCCTGACTGTCAAATCTACTCTGCAATAGAAAGAAATCTCTACAAGCAAAACAGCCCACTTATTTCAACAGAACCCAACAGAGATTATCAGAAACAACATATTTGCTATAGGTCTTACTATCAAATGTAGTCTGTCAATTGCAGGGCAGAAAATGAACTGATAACATTTTGCTTTGAAGGTGTGTCTGTGTAACCAGTGTAAATTCTGGTATGGTCACCCATGCTCAGAGAGGAACAAAATTGAAAAATTGGTTGTTAATGAATAAGGAGCAACCTGGAAGATACAGATGAGCCAAGGTCAGAGTAGGCGTTGGTTCTGGTCTCATCATCAGGGCATGGGCTACTGGGAGTAAAATCCACATCATCTCCTTCCCCATAGTCTTCAAACTGTTCTTCATTACTGATCAGAGAGGCGGTGGAATAAGTTGAGAGGTCAGATGCTGCAGAAGGGTTGTGAGGACTTGACCTGAAACAAGAGGTCAAAACGTCTCGAAGGCCGACTTTGATAGCATCTCACCTCACATGGAGTCTTCCACCTTTACAGCTTGTTCCCTCATTTGAAGTTGTAACCCACTTACTTGTGCTAAAAAACTGAAGTGCCAAACACATCCGATGTGCATTTGACATAGTGCCTTGAAAGATGAGTGTGTGAGAATCTGTAAACAAGCTACCTGTGAGATGGGTTTGGATCAACACAAACCATTTCATTTCAAAGAGCACACCCTGATAATCCTCAGTTGTCGTTTCCACATTGTTCTTATGGGACTTCTACTCTGAATGCAGTAACTGTGCAGTCAACTCTGAAACGTGTGGGACAGCGAGAGGAACACGTACAAGCCAGAGGCTGGCACTCTATTCCACAGAGTTTCCCAATAACCCTCAGTTACCCTCTCCCACACCCCATGAGCTCCAGCCACTCTCTTTTGTGTGGCCAGAAACAAACTTCAGCTCACTACATGCCAGGGAATCACTAAAGCTACAGATGTGACCTAACGGGGGCTCAGTTCCTGCCCTCCCTTACATCGTGACAAAACGTGTCTTTCAGAGGAGATCCAGACCACAAGAAAAGGGTGTTTTACTACCAGAGAAGTACCTAAGATAATGCCAAACAGGTAGGGAATGGTAGGACACTGTGAACTCAGAGAGAGAGGACATAGAGGAAACAGATCAGCAGAGCCAGGCACAATAGGAAAGTAGCTGGGAGAGTAGTTTTGAGCACATCACACCTAATATAGTGGAGCAAGTTTGCTGCAGAGGGTGCACGGTGATTCTCCTGCCCAGAGTCCAGACCACCCTGCAGTCATGCGGTGTGCTGTTTCGCAGAGGCAGGTGTTTTACACAGGTTTGCTCAGCTCCCACCTCAGTAAGGCATTCAAACTGACAAGCCAGTAAATTCACATAAAGTTCTTAGAAACAAACTTCTCCCTATAGAGGGCCTGAAATACACAATCCACTTGTGAAGCCCTGGAGTGGCTCGACACATCATTGTTCCTACTACAAAGCAGAATCCAGCATCCCTCTGCGATACAGACAGGGCACTGATTCAATCTGCTGGCGCCTCGTGCAGATTGGGTTTAGTTTTTCACTCCCTTTGCTTCAGCGCACAGTGCTTGTACCTTTGACTCCACTAGCTGAGCCACGGGACAGTAGCTCCCTGCTGTTGGTCTCCAGCAGCTTAACAATATTGCTCCTAGGTTTCTTTTGAGCCTCTTAACCATGTCCCGCACTTCCAGAGACAGGGAGATTCCTCTTCCTGTAACACTACACTTCTGAGCTGTAAACAAGAGAAGCAACAGTGCTCCTTTGGTGCATGGTGCAAACATTATTTGCATATCCCTTCCCTCCAAAAGCAATTAGTAGAAGAGGAAGCCTGCCAGTGTTTCAGATGTATGCTCTTTTGTTTCTCTTGTTTTGATGAGATCCATTTATAACCTGCAATTCACTTATCTCACTTATCTAATTCACATTAACAGAAATTAGGGCAACTCAAGCCTGGCATGCTATTAAAGGATGAAGATCATGGAGATAGGAATACTCACACTGGAAATAGATCAAACTTACTTAACCAGGTTCCTTGGCCGGGAGGTGGATTTAGTGAGAAGCTCAACACATCACCCTAATATCTAATCAGAAAGAGCTGCTGTGCCACAGACATACTGTGTATTGATACATCTTTTTGGTGACTATGATCTCTGCGACTGCTGTTTTCACCTTGTTACACCAAGTCAGCTTAGGAAGAAGCTCCTCATAATGCTTCCACTGGGAAGGAGGTATGTCCTCAGTTGGGATGATGATGTATACTTGTCCATAAAATCCACACTCCAGCATAACAGCCCTGGAACATCACCACTCACCAACAGACTGGGATTCAGCAGCCTTACCCCTCATGCGTTGCCTGGCCAAGCTTCTCTCATGGCAGCTATGCAGTCACCATCGCTCAACCCACCTGAAAATGTTGCTTAGAACTTCTGATTTGCAGTTCTTTGTAAGCTTTGCCAAACATTAAACTGCTTGGGTTGAAACGGTCCATGCTCAGGATAGATCCTGAACTCATAACCAGCCTCAGGCTGGCAACTGTCCAGGAATCACACAGTCATTTTCAGGGAGTTGCTAAAAGCAGGTATTTCCCCCAATTCTAATACTTTCTGAAGGAAGCTTTCAGGTTCTTTTTTTTTTAATTTATTTTTTTATTAAAGCTATACCCTGTTCTTCAGAGCAGGACTTCACAGAGGGCTGACACATCTGATACACAACCTACCTGCTTCTTCAACAAGCAGGTGTGGCCAAGGTAAAAAATCTCTATTGTGCCTTTTAACACAAAAGAATGAAGCTTCCTAAGTGTTTTCCCACAGATTTACCAACGCTGAGGAGGCCTCAGAGGATAAACCAAGATTTATTAGTAGTAGCACGGTAGCTCTTAGTAGTTCCTGCCCCCCCAGCAGGAGGGTGTAGGGTGCACAATGCCCCTCCCACTTCCTTCACAAGAGCCTAAATGGCACAGCTGGAGGAAAAATAACTCATTTCAAACACATTACGGGTAAAAGTCAGCCACCACAAGGATGGGTGCTTTGAGGAGCTGGCAATGGCAAGGCAAGGAGACAAGTTTGATGGAGAGTTGATGAAAACTGGAATTATCTTGATAAGGTCTCTGGGGTTGCTTGGGCAAGCAGGAGAAGGCCAGATCTCGGCTAGCGGGGAAATTCAGGAGGAGGGCAGGAATGAGGCTGCACGGGGAGCACCCGAGGAGGCCCAGGAGAGGAAGACGACTGCCTTAGCCATGAAAGAAGCTCAGGAGGCACAAACCAAGATGACAAGCCAAAAATAAGGGAAGAAAGGGCAGAGGCTTACAAAAATAGCTGAGCTCTGTCCTGCGGTACTGCATTAACTCAGCTCAAAGCAGGATTAAATCAAGTTGGGTCCCTTTCCCTCAGTCAGCTTTTACCAACATCCCCCAGGTACAGATCTGGGAAGAGGCAAGTTAGGATTACAGAGACACTCTTGTGTTAACAGCAAACTATGGTTACACACGCACATGCCAGGACACCCTGTGTTAAACACAAGTTACTGTTGCGCACTAAACGTTATGGAAAATTAGAAACACAAAGAACTATCTTGGCACATGGAGTTGCAAAGCAAATCTGCAGAGCCCACATCTTCAGATAACAGACAGATGTACGAAAGGCTAAAGCAGCATTCCCCGTACTACACTGCTTTGCGGGAAATATTTGTTTTAATTCCAGCGTATAAAGGTTATGGGAACACAGAAGATCCTAAGTTTGAGGGATGCCAATGCGGTGATCCTTTCTGGAAAGAGCCAAGACTTTTACTTCAACAAGCAACACGCAAGTCCCATGAGTGCTCACAGAACATGCCAGAAGGAGGTAGGGCTGATACTGGCTAAGCCACTTAGAGGACCTGGACATCCATCTCCCTTATATTGTAAATGGATATTAAGTTTATAAATTCTTCGGGCATCCTCAGCCTCCCACAACAGGGATTAGTCACAGAAAGGCTCCTTCCTCCCTGGCCGTTTTGCACATGCCTCAAAACAGCGTTGCCACGGGGCAAAACCACCACTCACTTGTCACCAGGCAGAAACAGGCCACCAAGCACACCGTCCTTCTCCTCACTCCGACACACGTCAGAGGCCTCCGAGCTCTGGGCGCTCTCAATAGCACTGTCCATGTCAGACTCATGGTGAACCTCTTGCTGCGCTAGAGTCATTACGTCGTCATCAGGGAAGAGCTCCGACTCGCTGTAGGCGCTTTCACTGTCCAAGTAGGCACAGTCCTGGATTTCACCACCCTGGTAAAAGAAGAATTGGGAGGGAATTCAGATCATCTTTCAAGGCAGCTAACAGGATACAGGACAAGCAATAATCCACTCTCTGGATGCCCTGGTAAGCAAGAGTGATACTGAATAAAAGCCGTAAAACAAAAAGCCTGACCTGCTTTACAAAGGACAGTTCACGCAAGCCCCTAAGGTAGCTTGAACCTTCCAGAGGGGCAGAAATACTGTCTCTGACTTGGTGTCTCTCTTCTATAGGAGAGAGGGACACAACACCCTAACAGGGACACAACTAAAAAATATCCTCAAAGTTTTATTATAAAAAGAGGCATCGTCTGAAAGAGGATAGTCACAGGACTAACTCTCAGTGACTTCATGTATTAATATTATAGATTAAACAAAAGCAAGCTGGATAAGTCCAACAGTTTACTCTGAGGATGGGTAAAAATCTATAAGGTGAAAAAAGAGTTGGTGGGCGTTAAAACATTTATGGTAAGTCTTGGTGACAATCAAAGATATAAAAGAGCAGGGGAAAAAAAAAAAGACCTAAAGCCATCTGTTCCTGCTTCCTGTAACCACATCTTAATTAAGTATCAACTAAAATAAAACATCATTGTCATTACTGCAAGACTTTGCTCTCCCTTCCCTGCCCTTCTTGTCCCATGAAGGCTCACAATAGTCAAGACAAGCTGTTTTCTATTTGCTTATCCCTCAGGGACAAATAAAAATTCTTAATTGAAAAAATAAAGCCTAGGATTTTACTCTGCCCTTTGTTTGACACGTAGCAACACAATACGGCTTTGACAATTCCCAACCAGTGTGACACAAACAACTCATGACCCCAGAGCGAGTCCTGCAAACGCTCTCACTCAGAGCTCCCCTCCAAAGCTCACCTGCGAGCTCCACAGGCAGCGTTGCCGTTGAGCTATTGCCAGCAAGTTAACACAATCACACATTTAAGGCTTAGTTTACTGGCACCAGTAATGAAGCACCTCATTCATGGATACCCCTCGCATTTAGGCCCAATTGTCATCCACCCAGCTCCTTTCCCAGGAACGCCAAGGCATCAGCAGCCTGGCACCACCACAAGCACCAGCTGCCCGTCTGGCAAGCACGTTCACTGGGAAGCTGCTACAGGGGCAGTGCCTGCACCAGCATGGCTTCAAGTCATCTCCCGTAGCCTCTGGACACTTTCATGCTAGAGCCCGGGAGGCTAAAATTCCCTTTTGCAGCACTAGTGCTGTTCTGTGCTGACGACAGCAATTTTTCTCAGTGCCTTTTTCACTTTACCATGAGAAGTGTCAGCCAAAAGCAGCAGCTTTTTAAGATCTGCAACTGCTACCAGAAATGCAGGTCTCACCTTCCGTTTTTTCCTGAAATACTGATTTATACGACTGTGAAAACTACTATCATATGGAGATTCAAGAAACTCAAAACAACCCCACCTGCTCAAACCCAGTTCATTAACAAACACCCAAGCAGACAAAAGAACAGCTTTACCTGCAGTGTTTGAACCTCTGGGTACCTGCTCAGAGCAGGTATCAGGATGCTTTTCTAGCTAAGCTTTCAACAGGTCTTCCAGATATACAAGTACTATCAGTAAGACACTTCACCACCACTCTACAGTAATAAGCACACGTGTATCACCTTCTCCCACTTTTCTGTGTCAGCCTTATTAAGCCTGAAACTTGCCCTAGGTACCAAGAGACGTCCAAAAGGATTTATTCTTGGTCTATGCCATGGTTGAAGCTATGCTGCCTCATGCAACCAAATTTCTAGGTCTGAGCCACAGCTCCTCGAGCGTGGCCATGACCCCTCGTGCGCGGGGAGCTGGTGGTTTGGCAGGTCAGACACCAAGCGTGGAGTCTGCCCTGGCCCCAGGTCCTTCAGCACATCTTCTGACCTGCACCTTGCATCCTCGTGAGCAAGCAGGGATAATGACACTGTTGTTCTTTGCAAAGTACCTTGCGATCTACAAATATACAGCACAAGCAATAAGATCTTTTTAGTATGTGCTGAAAAAGTAGAGACTGTTAAGAGCAATTAAGATGTTTCAGAAGTATTCAGGAGTGTTTATGTAACGTCTCCCCAAAGTTTCCTCCTGCATGTTAAGCCCCACAGGCACAAAGCTCCTGTTTCTCTTAAAAAGTTTAACACAATAAAGCCCGGACTACCGCTATGGAATTGCACCAGATGGTGTAAGTCTGATCCAGGAGGGAAACAGAGGCACACAGTGGATCCCTGAAGTAGGAGTTTGCAAATCAAGGGAGGAAAGGAAGAAACAGTGCTTGCACAGCCCTACCTCCCAATTAGCAAGCCTTTTTCAGAGGTCTTGGAGAAGTCTCTGCTTAAGCAAGCTTTTACAGCAGGAAAATCTCGCTGGTATTAAACAAATTAACACAAGAAAGTAAAGGTCAAGAAGAGCACAAAAGACTCCCTTTTTGTTCCCTGTAGGTAACACCAGGCATTTGATTTTTCTAATAATAGCAGCCTAGATGCTCTTTAAAAGAAGTCTATTAGCGATTAAATGTGCAGTGTCATCTAGAAAGAGGAAGGGCTCACTTTTCTTTCATGTCTCTCTCTGGCAAACTAACCTTCACATATTTACTTGTACTGGAGTACTCCCCTAGAGCTACACAGGCTGCGCTGTACCCATGCTGGTCAGTACCATGTACTCTTTTTCCAAGTGTAATTGCTCTGCTGCTAAACTTTCACTTCTAAGCCCCATTAAAAAAAAAAAAAACCAAGGAAGAAAAGAAATGAGCTTTTAGAGGCAATGACCCCTCATAAGCCTGAACACCTGCTTTACAGCTTCTGAGATGCCTCACTGCAGACTTTGAACCCCTCCTGGATGCTGGTCCTCGCTTCTGCCGATGCCATCTTTGAGCTGTGGGGAGCTCAGGGACTGACGGGGGCTGGATAAAATGAAGAACATGGGCCAGCCAAGCTCCTTTGAGGAGCTTCCCCCTAGCTGTCCTCCGCTGCTCCCTCCCAGCAGGGAAAGTGGATGCCACACGGCACACCACGTCCCCGGCTGCCAGCCCTCCTCTTCTCCGCTAACCTGGCGCCTGCCCCCCAGGCCTGCGCAAAGCGGACGTTCAGAAAGCATGTCTCAGCGGCTCTTCCGAGCACCCGGCAGCCAAATCACACGCTGAAGACCCCAGCCCTTTCAAAGCAAGCAGCACAACGGACAATCCTGCCAGGGAGGCTCAGCTCCAGCAGCTGCATCACGTGCTTGTTTGTGCTTTGAAGTGCTCAAGGTCCAGCTACAGCTTAAGATCACCGTTTCAGCAAGATGTACAGAAATTAGGACCAGTGACAGCCACTGTGCAGAAGCCTGCATGACTGTTTTCTGTGGGTAGTACTACGTGCTTGGTTATTAAGCTTTAAGAGCTTAAGGGTGGGGAATCACTACACCCCTAATAACACAGTGTTTCCAGGCACAAGAATACCCCTGATGTGCAGCGCAGAAATCCTGTAAAGCGTGGGACTTGCACAACACCCCTGAGGTGTCTCCAGCTCCCTTGGTGAAACCAGACCCTCAGTACACATTTAACAACAATTTTTCTTTCTGTGGTCTAAATAACCAGTAGAAGAAAACAAAGCACCTTTAAAACAACTAATACAGGTTAAGAAAGCTACTACAAGAAGTCAGAATTGGGGCATATCACACGTAAACAATATACAGGCATCCACACCTTACTGACTAAAGCTGTAAGATGTTTAGAGTTGTAATTGTTCAGTGATCAGAGTTTCTCACAGGACCAATGATGCCATCTAGCACAAGCTGCTTACAGACCACACCTAAGGAAATTAAACTCCCCCCCCCCCCCCCCCCCGAAAAAAAAAAAAAAAAAAAAAGAAAAAAAAAGAAGATAGATAAAAGAAAAAGAAAAGGCTGAATGTACAGCTTAACCTCTCAAATTACTCCTTCATAGTTCAGGTATCTGTGGTACTTCATGTACCAAATTAGAGGTTGGCAAGAACAATTGTTATTCAGGTAGCCTTGAAA
Source organism: Chionis minor (assembly GCA_013398295.1). Taxonomy (NCBI): domain Eukaryota; kingdom Metazoa; phylum Chordata; class Aves; order Charadriiformes; family Chionidae; genus Chionis; species Chionis minor. Next base: position 7,428 of record VZSF01007760.1, on the reverse strand, counting down.
GAACTGACTTGAGTTAAAACAGTATGTTAAAGATTAGGAGACACTTCTATCCTGAGTCATTTGTTTTCAGTGTACATGCCATGAGCCGAAACCAGGAAGAGAATGAGGTTCTGACGACCTGAATATGAATCACCGTGTTTCTCGTTCTGCTAGGCAGTTCTCTTCTTTGTTGGCTGAGTCAAGAGAGATGAAGTAGCTGCTTATGATCTTGGAAGATTCATATTAAAAAACCAAAACAAAACAAAAAACCAACGAACATTAAAATACCACCAACAGAACATAACTGCGGGCAGCTTTAAAGCAGTAAGTACTTTGCACTTTATCTAATCGGATGCTCAAGCTAACTCCAAGTGCTTTACAGGCAGTCGACCAGCCACTTGTAGAGCAACTGTTGAATATTCAGCAACAGTTTGCTCTATAGAAGCACCTGCTGCCCAAAGATCCAAAGCCACTTCACAGAAACTAATGAATTCCCTTCCTCGAAAGAGGCAATTGTGTGGCTGCATTGAAGCCAGATGAGTAAGCACAGCCTGCCTTTGCACAGCCACCCCAAACAGAAGCAGGAGCCAGAAGACAGCGATTCCCATGGATTTCTTCTTCTGATCCTCTGGGGTAGGAAAGCGGCATCAGCATCAGGTGGGGATGGGAATACAGCTCTGTCTTGCCCTGCAGTGACCTGGCTGGGCTTTCCCAGGTTGGAACAATCCCTCAAATATGCACATAAAGCAGCTGAAAGCTAGTAACGCAGCTGACTGACAGGCTACATGACATGCATACATCAATACATTCACGCTGAAGAACAACCTTAGTTAAAATTTGCTCCCATCACAGCCAAATCCCCAGCACCCTTGACATTCAGACAGCTTCTCGGTGTTCCAGAGGAGGCAGGGAAGAAAAGAGGATCCAATTCTCCCACCACTGGGCAATCTGAGTAGCAAGAACCAGAATCATCGCACGCGACCAGAAACAACAAATGCCACATGCATGAAAGCCACGGCAATTCCCTCACCAGGATCGTGCCCCCGACCTGCACAACAAGCTGAATCCACAAGCTGTAGGACAGATGCAAGTCTGAGTCCCTGCACCCTCTCCATCCAGTTTCTTCCCAGAAAAAGTGCAGGAAAAGTCACCTCACCACAACTGGAAGAGAAGAGGTGCCACATGGAGGTGTACCAGGCTTGGCAATCTCAGATGAAATGTTACTTACTATTTCACATCCGTCACAGAGAAATTCCACGCACTCTCATCTTTATTTAAGCAGCCACTGCATTGGAATGCAAGTATTCTCTTAATTACTGGGTAACAAAAAAGGGTGTGAAGCATTTCTCACCAATGTGTTTTAGAAAGATGCCACTCCTCTACAAACGTCTGCATATTTACACCCAGTGGGCTATGAACTTTTTTTAAAGCATAGTTTTTTTCCCCCAGCATATCTCCTTTCCTTTTCAGTTGTCAGGCAGAGGTGGGGAAATGCTGATCTTACCCTTTGATCTGACAGGGAACAGGAGAAACTACGTAAGAGGAAAAAGCAGACGCACTAAGTGAGACCACACTTGTGTGTCCACACGGAAGCAGAGCGAGCAGCTGCCAGCTCTCGCCCATGCAGCCGCAGCCCGGCACAAGGCAGAGCAGGGGCTGCCACGCGCGGCGCCGCGGCTTGCAGGTAGGCTGACGGGGGAGGGAAGAAGTCATCGGAACTGCTCCCACCTCCTGCTGCAGCATGGAAGAACACCAAGTCTCCCCACATAGCCGGGAGTTTAAAATCTGTCAGAGTTCAAGATCAGCGTGCAGAGCACGGTTGTTTTACTAAGCTGTTCAAATAAGAAGCTATTTTAGGGCCACAAGTTAGTTTGTTCAATGCAATAGCTTCCCCTGACTGTTTAGTTACCCAAATCTAATATTCGAAGCTCAGTTTAAGACAAAGCTTCACACGCTGCTGCTGCGGGTATTGGAAGGGACTTACAGTTTATTCCTAAGATCCAAATCTAGGATCGAGGGCTGGACAGCATCCTGGAAACTGGCGGAGTCCCCAGACAGAGGACAAGCTACGCCTGTGCTGCAGGGCTCTGCCAGTCTCCGCTTCCTTCGAGAGATACCATCGGTGCCTCACACAATCCTGCAATTCAAGGACAACAGGTTTTGACTGAAAGACCAAACTTCAGCCTCTGGGCCGTTCATGCTGAACCACACGAGCGGAGGGCACAGAGGTTTTGAAAGGCGGCTTTGTGCACTGGGTAGGAAGTTCAAAATGACGTGCCTTTTCCAAGGGAGAGGAGAAAGGCAGCGTGCAGCCTGGAGCCAGCCAGGGAACGGCAGGAGTCAGGACTGTTTACACTCTGCTACCTGTCACTTTAATTGGCCATAATAGACATGCCAGACCTCATCATGCACAGGGTCTAGATCCAAGCACTCCTTTTCACAGGTCATTGCTTATGCTCTGAAAGTTTTAACATTAAAAGACTTTAGCAGACTGCTAATTTGATCCTCCAAACAAAGTAAAGGAAAAGAAAAAAAAGCAAGCTCTTTCCCATTACTTTGAAGTTGTGTCCCATCACTCCCTGGGCTGCTTCTCACTACTGGGCTATCATACACTCATCAGCCACCACTGGAGGCTCAAAGCAGGGAGCATCCCTTTGCAGAAGAAGAAAACATCCTAGTCTGCAGTGTGAGGAACAAGAGTACATTCCCTTCACCTTTGGCACAGATGAGGCCAGCACAGAGTTCAGAATAAAATCCACCAGATCGTTCGGCACCTTGTTCCAACGCTGATCGGGGCACTTTTAGCTCCAAGCTGCAAGACAGCTTCCCTTCTCTTTCAGAGACCCAGAAAAAGAGGTGTGAAGTGGCACCATGCTGGCACAATGTCACTCAGAAACTCCAAAAGCGTCCACTCCAGCAACAGCAGGAATGAGACCGTACCATCTGAAAAAGTCTCTGGTCAAGTTTCTAGTGTGAAATGCCTTTAGCTGCGCAAGCTGCCAGACCCCTGCAGGCTGGTACCATGGTCCTCCCCACAGAGCAACTGCTGGGACAACCCACAGCAGGTACCCACCTGCCACCCCCTCCTCCAGGGCAGGGCACCCAGCTCAGGCAGGGCTATGTTGAAATGAGCTGTGGGCATCGCCTTTGCAGCACGCACAGGGGTGCTGAAGCCATTGGTTTGAAAAAGCTGGTATACAACTAAAAAAAATAAATAAATTATTCATCATATTTGCCTAAAAAGATCCGCAGAGCAGATAATAAATGTGACAATTAACCCTCTTGAGAAGTCTTTGCCTTGAAATGAGAAAAATCTCTTTCTATTTTTAAAGTCAGAACCGCAGCAACAGGGAGGGAGGACAGAGAATGTCAAAGTCCTACCAGGGACCATTTCCTGGGACTGACGTCCAGGCCTGCCCCTCTGAGCAACGGGGCCAGTGGAGGTAGCGCGAGTGTAGCATCAGCAGTAGCATTTACCATCGTGTTGGCGTGGACAGTTGGTGACAAAATTATGAAGATTGCTGTGCCCTTGGCCAACCGCAGGCCAGATGTGACAACATTTCCCTCGCCAAGGGAACGCAGAGCTGTGGGTCACAGTTAAAGGCAATCCAAAGACACCCCAGTATGGACCAGCCTTAAACCAAGGGTCAGAGGTAAGCTCAGATTATGTTATTTTGAAGCAACACTATATGTAAACACCTACACCATGTCAAAGCTGCTTGCAAGAAATGCATTTATTTTAAGCCTAAAGCACAGTCCAGCACTTGCTCCTCAGTTCAATTCCTTAATTAGCCAAGTCTGTAAGTTACAGGATGCTCTTTGCAACCGGTGTTTGCTGCTCAGGGGACAGCTGAGCTCACATGATAACTTGTTTTCCTTGACAACCCTCAAGATCACCCAGTCGAGTTCTCGGTAAATACCAAAAAAACTTGCATCAGACTTGCCCGCAGGTGCTGCAGGAACCTGGGTGAGGAGCTCCTCGAGCAGAGGTAGTGCTGGGCGAGGAGGAGCATATTCCTGGTACCTCCAGGAGTACCATTAGGCACAAACAGCGTGAAGAACAGGAAGAAGCTGTTCCAGGCAGGAACAGTTCTGCCTGTGTCTAAGCTAATTATTTACAGGAGCACTGGTCAAACTCCCTTCCCCCAAAGAATTTGGAAACTCTAATATTTGCATTTCTTTTCTATACTACTGCAAGTTTGGCCTCCAGCAAACATGAGGAATTAAAGACATTTAAAGAAAAACAAAGAAAATAAGATTTTTGCCTCACAAATCATATTTCTGTCTTCCCACCCACCCGGGTTAGATTACACTGCAGTCTCCAGAGGGGAGGAATGACTGGGGAATGGGAGCAATTTCAGACCCCAAGAGGTAGAGAAACATCTTGAGTTTCCCCCAGCACAGTAAGAAATCCAGCCATTGCTGATGATGAGTAGTTTACGTTGGCAAACAGATGGAAAGCATTAAGGATGTGGCTTTGCTCTAGTTTATACGGAAACACTTCCCAGAGCTCATTGGTCACTCTGAACGCAGACAAGTCTAAAAACTAATTTACTTCATGTTTAAGGAATACTGAAGTAGCTCTGAAGAGCTCTTCATTAGGAGGAGGGAGTCCCAGGACCTTGGCTGCTATTCAGCTGGTGGCTGGGCAAACCACAGGTTAAGGTGTCTCTGCTGCACGAATAACTGGAATTGCAGTTTTTATCCAGCAAAGTTTGCAAGCACTGATTTTTAAAAAATTTCAGTCTCCCCACTTACGTATAAAGGGCATTTTATTTATTTTTAAGAAAGGTTCTCACACACTTGCTCTTTTATTTTTTTACAATGATGTGAACACAGTTATTTGTAGAAAGGCTTCAATTTATTATTTCTTGAAGAAGTCTGCCAAGCACACCATAGTGCTCTACACATGACAAACACAAATTAAGAACTCAGTGATCATAAACTCTGGCACAGTCAGCAAACTGTTTTTTCACTTATATGGTAAAACACAAAACATGGCTTATTTTAGAGTTTACAGCTATGCGTAGGCAGGAGACGTTTCTAGCCTTGAACCTGCACAGACAAAACAGATAGGGACCAAGTAGAAATCACTTACAACAACATTGGTTTGCACACTGAAAACAAGATTCACAGCAGAGCCATATCCAGAGACTCCTACTAATAACCAGCAGTATTAGCTGCAGCACAGTGCCCAAACCACTGGTTTCTGTCGTCAAGAAGCACTTACAGAGCCTGTCTTATGTTTGGTGCAGCGATCAACATAAATGACTATAGAAAGAACAAAAGGAACTACATTATTATGCTGCAATTCACAATTTACGGGGTCAGCTACCCAAATATGGCAAACATTTGAGAATATTAATGTTTGGATAATGGTTAATTCAGTAGGAACTCAAGATTAGTTTTATAACCACTTAAAATATTTCACTAGGACACCGTATTCAAAAGGCTGAAAGAGTTAAGATCAAGGTATGCTCAACACATGCAACAGGGCTGGTTAATTAGTAACTGAGGCAAAACTACTCCATTCCCCTCGCTATTTTGGCATGGGAAGTGTTTTGTTTTGCAGCCTTCGCACATGGCTAAGATCCCCGATCCACCGTGGTGGTAAGAGCCCTGACAAGGCAACCACAGCTGAGGAACATCTGCATGTCAGGTGGCTTCTGGCAGACTTGCTGCTGTTTGCAGTAATTCTTCAAATAGCAAAGTTAAAAGAAACCCATTAAAACAAGTTTTAAAACTGCTTGAAGGCTACCACATCTAGCAACGGGAACAGCTCAAGCTCCTCTCAATTTGGGCAGATGCTGCCAAACAGCCACTAGAAATTCCACAATCTCTTCCTGTACCCAGTTATGCGAATAATACTCCACATACCTGGTGGTGACACCATGCTATTCCCCCTCCCCAGAAATCAGAAGGGCCAGAGGCAGAAAAATCATTCACATCACCAACAAATTCACACTTCACTTCTTACTGAGAACCGAGAAATGATTGGGGACGGGCAATCCAGTCCCATCACTGGGGAGCAACCCCACACTCAACACACCATCGAACTGGTAAGATTATTTTTAACAGAATCAGCTACAATAGTGTATTAAAAGGGATCAAAAGATTCACAAGTTATACTGGTATAAGGGCTTGGATTCAGGTACCACAAAGTCCACATTCAGGGAGCCTATTCTGAACCTATTTCAGACGTGTTCTTTCACCTGCCCCCTCTTTAACATAAGTAGTTAAATCAGCCAAATAACATGAGGATAAATTGTTATCTCTGCCCCCCAAAGCCACTACCCTTAAAAATGCGTCAGAACAAATGAAGATTATTAATACTATCAAAGCAGCAACATTAAACTGCCACCCGAAAATGAGCATTAGCACGGCACCGAGTGAGGACGGCGTTTGCCTGCCCCGGGATCTCCGCCACAGGTCACTTCTGGGCAGCAGGAAAGCACAATTGCCCATCTCCACGTCAGAGACACGACCAGCAACTCCAGACTCCAGACCAGATCCTACGCTCCCACCACCCAAAGCTTCAGAGGAAGACCTCTGCTGCGAAGCGCTTTCTGACGCTGCCAAGCACATGGAGCACGGGCCCAACTCTACTCCTTTCAGCTCGCCAGGGGCAGGACGACGCCACCGACCACGTTAGGGCAACCCAGGTCCCGCGTTGAGGTCGGCACACGAGATCCCGAGTTACAGAACAGACTGTCGTGACAGCCACATACTAACCGCAAACCATTTTTTCCTGGCTATGTCACCAGCATCCCGGAGCCAACAAATTCATTCAGAACCACATTCGGGTATTGAAAACATTCGACAATAAGTAATGGCAATCCAAACACATCGCTAGTGCCGCAGAAAATAATTACAGAGCAAGCCCCTTGCTTCCATTCACCCTTAAAAAGTACATTTTTCTCCTCTTCCCCTTTTAAACATTTAAAGCCCAGGTGCTCAGGTGTCTCCAGGTGACAGACCCCAGTGCCACACAAGGCAGGAAGACACCCCCATCTTCCCCAACACCCCAAAACGCCGTGACACAGCCACAATACGGCTTTGCGTTCTCCCCAAACAAGAGTATGGCCAGGACCCGCTCGCTTCCCCGCTTCCGCAGCGAGCCCAACCTTCCAGCCTTCGCGACTCCAGAGTGAAGAAAAAACCCCTCCTTAGGCAAACAAGAAAGAAAATAAAAAAACCAAACCCAACCCACCCAGCAGGGTTTCGCCGTACCTGCGTTATTTCCTGGATTTCAAAACGCCCCGTGCAAGCACAAAAAATGCAGATACCGCAGCAGAAGGGTCACAGAGATGCTCTCCACGACACCCCCCCCCGCCCGCTTCCCAACCCCTTCCATACACCAAACCTGCGAATCCGGAGGAATCCCCGTTCCCAGTTGCAACGGGAAGCGGCCCCGGGGATCCCCCATCCCTCACGCCGCAGCCCCGGCGC
>VZSF01007718.1:0-30768 GCA_013398295.1 Chionis minor | reverse complement strand
CGACCGACGGGCGGGAGGGGGCTCTGCTGCGCGCCCGAGGGGCTTGGAGCGGGGGGTGGGTGGAGGTGGGCCTCGGCCGGGCCACGGGCCACCTAAGGCTGGTCGCCCGCCCCGCGTGACAGGGCGTGGGCCAGGCCTGGGCTGCAGGGGGGCAGCCGGGTCAGCAGCTCGCTGCAGGCCTCGGCTGGGGGCCGGCGTGCCCTGCTCCCCCCGCCCCCGAGGCCCTGGCTGAGCCAGGGGGCAGCCGGTCGTCCCCAGCCTGGGCTGGTGACAAGGCCTCGGCCGGGCTGGGGTGACAGCACTGCGGCGGGCAGGGACAGGGCTGCGGGCAGGGCCCGACGTCCCTGCATGTCCTGCCATGGGATGCGCCGGGGTCTGGCCTGGGTGCTTCAGCCTGGTGCTGCTCCCGTTGCAGGGAAGGGGGAAGATGCGGACGGGGCTAATGTGGAGCCCGGCTCCCTCCAGCCGTGGTCGGGTGGCTGCGACCCACCCTGCCAGCAGAAGGGCTCCAGGACCCACATGGGACCGGCACGGTCTTGGGTTCGATCCCATGCTCGTCCTGTCCCGGTAGACGTGGTGGCAGGGCTCGCTCTTTGGCGGCAGGCAGAGGTGGGAGCTGCTGGCAACGATGTCCACCACCATCCTCCTCGACAGAGGGCTCCGTCAGGGTGGGATTTGGCTGCCCTGGCCTTGCCTGTCCTCAGGGGCCGGTGTCCCGGGTAGCTGACCCACTGCGGGGCTGAGCTGGGTCCCCGGGCAGTGCCAGTGAGGGTTTCCCCCCTGGCTGGCGCAGAGGGATGGGTGCCAGCAGGGCCACCGGCCAGCCTGGCCGCCAGCCGGCTGGGATGCCCCACTGCCTCTCCTGCTGCCAGCTCCCTGCGCGCCTCAGTGTCACCTGGCGTGCGCTGGGGGGATGCCGGCCCCCGTCACCCTCTCTGGCTGTGACTTTGGGCCACTGTGGGGTAACTGTCCCTTCCCGTGCCTGGCTCCCTCCCAGGCCAACAGCTGCCACAAGAGCCAGCGCATCCCAGTGGAGACGCTCCAGTTCCAAGACCCCTCTTCTCAACCAAAAAAGCCCACTCATTTTCCCCCAAAACGCCTGCTCCTTGTGCCCTGCATCGGCAGGTCTCATCCTGCTGGGACCGGGGTAGCCTGACCCAGCCGGGGCTGTGCCGCTGCCCACACGGCGCTGGGCAGTGCCACTCTCAAGGATGACACTAATTACTGTTTTTCTCTGCACCACGCCAAGGCCGGGTGGCCTCACCGGGCGGCCCTGACGCAAGCGCTGCCAGCCCGGCTGGCTCTGCCGGCGGGACGCGGCAGGAGGAAGCGCTTGGGGACAGCCGCGGCTGCCCCAGTCACGCTGTAGGAATCTGCCCGTGCTGCCGAGGACGCGCGTGGCAGCATCGCCGGCCTCCTCCCAACCTCCGCCGGAGTTCAGGCTCCTCCGGAGGTGGTTTGGCTGCCGGTAAAGCGGCTCTGCTGGTTTTTCTCCTTGCTGGCACCTGAGATGGGGAGCGCGGCCGGGTCAAAGGGGCAGGAGCGGGACCAAGGGGCCGGCGAGCGCCCTGGGGAATGCAATAACCAGGCCTGCATTCCTCCAGGGCTGCTGCGGAAACTTTAATTAAATAGGGAGGGGAGCCCGGGAGGAGGTGGGAGCTGCAGTGGTGCAGGGTGGGTTGAAGGGGAGGAGGATTAAGGGTTTAATCCTGCGTCCCCCCCCGGCCCCTGGCTGGGTCTTGGGAGGAGGCATGTGCTGACATGGGCTTGTTTTCGGGGAGCGTAAGGGAGGGGAGCAGCGCCTGCGTCCTGCCTGGCAAAGGCACCGTGTCCTGTGTCCCTCCCTGCGGTGACGGGGACAGGGCCCCCGTCCTGCCTGCGCGGTGCCCTCCAGCCGAGGAGCCAGCCCACCGGCCTGGATGCCTGCCGGCAACAACGGTGGCTTTGTTCGGTGCCGGGGCCTCGGAGCCAAAGACATTCCCTGGGGAGAATGGTGGGGGAAGGACAAAGACCCCCAGGACGGCTCCTCTGGCCTGTCCTGCGCAGGTGTCACCCTGTGGCGTGGGGACGGCCCTGTCCTTAAAACACGTGGCGGGTGTGAAGTGGGGCATCCCCTGCCAAGTCCATTGCCCTGGGCAGGCAGCGGGGACGGCCCGGCCTGGGGGGCTGCAGGCGGGGAGTGGGGAGCCGGTGCTCCCACCCCAGCAGGCTGGCAGGGAAAGGTTGAGCCGGGACTTGGGGGAATCTGAGCCCAGATCCTCCCTGCAGCCGGAAAATATGAATAATTCGGCAAATATCTGCGGTGCAGGCGCAGGGGAGCTCAGCCAAGGCAGCAGCAGGCCGCTGGCAGGGCGGTCCTAACACCTCCAGCAGAACCGGGGCCCCCTCTCCACCCTTGGGGACCCCCTCCGGGATGTGGGGAGGCTCCGTTCCCCCATTTCGGAGGGGTGAGCCTGGGGCCGGGTTAACCCCTCGCTGCCTTGAAATAGCATCGGGGCTCGAGGGCGGGATTCCGGCGTGTGCCGGCGGAGCGGGGTGATGCCGAGGGTGAGGTGGCGGAGGCGTGTGGGTGGAGCAGCCGTGCTGGCCTGCCCGGTGCTCGTGGCGAGGCGAGGATGCGCGGCCGTGGCCATGGCCGGGCTGGCCAAACCTGCCTGGAGCGGGGAGCCTGGCAGGCGGGGAGGAAATGCCAGCGTAATTAAAGGGATGAGGAGAGAGAGAGACTTGGAGTCAGCAGCTGGTTGCAGCACGGGACACGTCAGCGAAACTCGACCCTGGCATTGCAAAACCAGCCCCGGCCTCGCCAGCCTCCTGCAGCCCTGGCCCTGCTCCGGCGCTGCCCGGCCGGCCTGGCATGGCGGCGGCACTGCTGGCACACCCGGCACCCTACACCCAGGGATTTGCCCACCAGCCAGCACCCTTGGGCTGCCCGGAGCCACCTCGAGGGCTGGCACGGTGGTGAGGGGTGTTGGGTCTGCCCCCCCAGCCTCTGCAGCCCCCCGGAATGCTTCACATGATGCTTTTTTGGCTCTGTTCAATCCTCGTGCCGGGCACCAACGGCTTGGCCATGATTTGGGGATATGGCGGGACCTGGCATTGGTGAGGGGGTGCCGGGGAAGGGACTTGGTGACGGTGACCCCCTGGATGCAGCACGGCTCCTCCTCGGCATCGGGGGCGGGGTGGGGGGGTGCTGACGGCACAGGTCACGGCGGGGCAGAACCAGTCACGCCAAGTGACTCAGGCAGTTGTGGTGACCCTGCCCAGCACGGGCGCACCCCACCCTCGGGTGCACCCCACCCTAGGGGGGCAGCCAGGACAGAGCCGGCCGCTGCATTAACCCCCTCCTCTGCGGCACTGGGGGGCTGTGCTGACTGGGGCCACACCAGAGGTGGGGGCCACAGCACAGGTCCGGACCCTGCTGGTGCAGGACGTGGTGTCCCTGCACCGCTGGGACAGGGCCCCCCACAGCGGAGGGGTGGCTGGGGCAGGCGGCACGTGCTGCTGTGTGACCTGGCAGACCCCCGCACACGGCGGGGCCCCTTGCGAGCCGCAGGGGGGTTTGCATGGAGCTATGAAGAGCTCGGAGCAGGGGAGGAGGCGTCGACAGCCGGGACTGGGGAAAAAGGGCTGGCGGGGCAGGGTGCTGGCGGCACCCCCACCTCTGGCAGCCTCTGGAGTTTGCCTTTTCCCTGCCTGGGGACCCTCCTCTGCCACCTCCACGCGCCCCTGAGATGGGGTGGCGGGAGACCTCGGGTCCCTGGCCCAGCCCCAGGTTCCACCGCCACCCCTCTCACCGGTGCTAATTAGGAGCGTCATTAAAAGGGCTGAAAGACGGTTGAGAGAGGAGCCAGCCACCTCCATCCAGGACATTAGCCAGGGTGGGGGTGGTCACAGCCTCGCTCACCCCAAGAGCATCCTCCTCTCCTCTGCTCTCCATCCCTGCTGTCCCCGTGCCAGAGGGACCAGGACGCAGCCCAGGGTGCTGTGCCAGGTCCCCAGGGTGCTATCAGGGAGGGCAACAGCAAGGTGACCCGTATTTCCAAGGGGACAGGAGCTGGCTCAGGGGCGAGTGCAAACCCCAGGACTCTGGGGGGACGCAGCTGGCTCTGAAGGACACAGGGGGGACCTGTGGGGCAGGGGAGCGCCCCGCAGCCTGTGCCCTGGCCACCCCTGGGTGCCCCCGTTCCCGAGGGGGATTGCTGCTGCCAGTGACTGGGACAGGAGCAGAGCCCGTGGGTGCAGCTACTGGGACGGCGGCACAAGTGAAGGGTTAAGTGGTGCTCGGTGTGCCCGAGCGCTGGCCAGGCTGCCCCCCTTCCCTGGCTCCCAGCGGTGCTGTGCTCTGCGTCCCCCATGTTTGATTTGCACCCTGCCGAGAGCAGCCGGGGAGGTCGGGGCCCTTGTCCTGCCACGTACGGCGGGTCACGGTGCTCCACCAGAGACGGTACCAAGAGGCCAGGTCAAAGCCGGTGGGACGTGTCTCATGGTAGAACCCGTGGTGCGCAAAGGTAGAATGCCCCTAAATCCTGGGGCCTGGGGAGGGGGTGAGCATGGAGCTGGGGTGGGCAGCCCACGCAATGCTCTCACCAGCTCTGTCCCGCGTCAGAGCAGCACTGAGGAAGCAGGAGTGTGTCAGGGACTTTCCCTTTCCCTCCAAGGTCCCTTTGGGGCTGGAGGGTCCCGGGCAGGGTACAGGGAGATGTCTCTCCCACCCTGGGAGCGCTGCAGGGGTAGCAGGGAGGGTCTGAGGCTCCTCAGCAGGGCCTGGCCCCTAACCTTGGCTGCATTTCTGTCTCCCGCAGAGCTGACACCATGAACCAGCTGATCCTTTGCACGCTGCTTCTCCTTGCCCCCAGGGAGCTGGCTGGGGCATGTCCCGCAGGCTGCCAGTGCCAAGACCCCAAGACCATCCTGTGCGCAGCCAGACGGGGCCAGACCGTGCCCCGGGGGCTGCCCCCCAACACCCTGTCCCTCTACGTCTTTGAGAATGGCATCACGATGCTCAGCGAGGACAGCTTTGCTGGCCTGCCTGCCCTCCAGCTCTTGGACCTCTCACAAAACAAGATCACCAGCATCCAGAAAAACATCTTCCAGCCCCTGACAGAGCTTGTCAACTTGGACCTGTCCTCCAACCAGCTGCAGGAGATCACCAATGAGACCTTCCACGGGCTGCGGCTGCTGGAGCGGCTCTACCTGCAGAGGAACAGGATCCAGCACATCCACGCTGCTGCCTTTGACACGCTGGAGAACCTGCTGGAGCTGAAGCTGCAGAACAACCAGCTCTGGGCCGTGCCACCCCTCGACCTGCCCAACCTCCTGCTGCTGGACATCAGCTGGAACAAGATCCCCACTATTGCTCCGGGGGCCTTCCATGCTGTCAACATCGAGTCCCTGAAGATCGCGGGGCTGGGCCTGACGAGCTTAAGTGAGGAGCTCTTCCAGGCCCAGAACAACCTCCATGAGCTGGACGTCTCTGACAACCTGCTGGAGCGTGTCCCGGCAGTGCTGCGGCGTCTGGGGAGCCTCACCAAGCTCAGCCTGGCTGGCAATGCCCGCATCTCCCAGCTGCCGGCGGAGGACTTCCACAACCTTCACAACCTCCAGGAGCTGGACATCAGCAACCTTAACATCAACACCATCCCTCGGGATTTCGCTGGCTTCTTCCCCAGGCTGCGGGCCGTGACGGCCTCCGGCAACCCCTTCAACTGCATCTGCCAGATGAGCTGGCTGGTGCAGTGGGTGAATGCCAGCAGCGTGGTCCTCCGGCGGCCTGAGGAGACGCGCTGCCACTTCCCCCCAAAAAACTCTGGCAAGCTCCTCCACCACCTGCAGTACGCCGACTTCGGCTGCCCCACCACCACCACCACCACCACCCCCACCACCCTGCGCACCACCACGCTGCCGCCGCCTGTGCCACTCCCCACCAGCAGCCACCCGGTGCTGCAGCCCAGCACTGCCGCTCCCACCCCGGCGGCCAGAGCCCCCCAGGGCAGCTCCACGCCAGCGCCTTTCAGCGGCCCCCCGGCCCCCACCAGCCCCCTGCTCCCCATCTGTCCCCCTCGCACCTGTCTGAACGGCGGCACCTGCCGCCTGGGTGCCCAAAACCACCTGGAGTGCCTGTGCCCACTGGGCTTCACCGGGACGTACTGCCAGGTGGAGGTGAGGGGGACCACGCCGGCCCCGGCCACGCTGGCTCCGCCGCCCGGCCGGCGGATCAGCATCGCGCAGGTCAGCAGCACCTCCCTCAAAGTGGACTTGCAGAACTACATCCAGTCCAAAGCACAGCTGAAGGGCATCCGTTTGAGCTACTGGAATCTCTCCGGGCCAGACAAACGACCAGTGATGCTGCGTTTGCCGGCTTCGCTCTCTGAGTATACGGTGCGGGCTCTGAAGCCCAACTGCACCTACCGCGTCTGCATCGGGCCGCTGGGGGAGAAGGTCTCCAAGGAGGAGCACTGTGCCGAGGTGCAGACCTTGCCGGTGAGCCACCAGCAGCACTCCCCTGTCACCCAGAGCAAGGACAGCAACCTCACCCTGATGATCGTCCCCGCGCTGGCTGCCGTCCTGCTGCTGGTGGTGGTGGTGACCGCCGGCACGTACTACCACCGGCACCGCCGGGCGAAGGCGCATGCTGGCACCGGGGTGGACACCAGCCCGTTGGAGCTCGAAGGGGTGAAAGCCTGCCTGGAAAATGGGGATTTGAGCAGCCACGGCTGCAAGGTGCCAGAAGCGGCGATCCTTTCCGGCGGCTCCGAGTGCGAAGTCCCGCTCATGCAGTCGCACTACCCCAGCAACAACAACACCCCGGGGCTCAAACCCTCCTATTTCTGAGCCTGGCGGGACGGGGCTGCCAGGCAAAGGGAGCCCTGGACAGAGGAGGATTGAGCTCCAGCGGCGGCACCCTGGCTGTGTCCCTCCAGGGTGAGGAACGGCGAGGAGTTAACCGAATTAAGGCAGAAAAACCCCAAACCCATAACGTGCAATTTCCAAGAGGCTGCCACCCTTCAGGAGGAGACGCTAATTTTACCGCTCAGTGCCTTGATTTCTGTGACTTCTCTGGAGAACGTGGGTAGCAAAAGAAGAGGGATTTGGGTTTTTAATTTGGGGTTTGGGTGGGCTTTTTTTAGCTACTGCTAAAAAGAAAGCTGCCGGTGACTCTGCTAAGGGACGTCCACGTGCTGGTAACAAGGGTCCTTTAGCAGAGCACGGCCCATGACTCTCAACTCCCTGGAAGCTGATGTGAGCAATAAGGCCCGGCCGAGGTGCTGGGACCCTCGGGACCCCTGGGCCGAAGGAAGCGCCGAGCATGCAAACCGGGAATTGAAGCTTTAAGAACTCGGAGAGAATATTTATACGCAGTTATTTCCCATTTCTTCTGGGAAAACTTTTGGTTTTTTGTGTTGTTTTTTTTTTTTTTTTCTAGTACAGGTTTGTGTACATCTCTTTTCTAAGACAGACCAGAAGGGTGTCTTTTTGTAAAAAAAAAAAACAAACAAAAAAAACCCCCCAAAACAAACAAAAAAAAGAAATTAAAATAACGACAATAAAAACCTCTGTGCAGCCCCCAGCGCTTTCGCGGGTGCTGCCCATCTCGCCCTGGTTTGCGGGCAGTGGCATGGGCAGGGCGGCGAGTCCCCTGCGGAGGAGCGGGAAGGTCACCCCGTCCTCCCGTTGTTGTTGGCGAGCGCCAGGATGAGTCAGGGTGATGGGGGGCGGGGGGGGGGGGTTTTCCCGACTCTGGGCGGCGGTGCTGGGCTGGCTTCACCCCCACGGCGCTGCCCCCCACCGCGGGCGCTGAGGAGGTGTTCCCAAAACAGAGGCCACGGGTTTCCAATTAGTCCCTGCCCTGCGCATCATCCAGCCTTACTTCATCCCTCCCCGCCTGCCAGCTGGCTCCAGGGCCGGCTGCAGGACGAGCAGCCCAGCCCAACCTCTGTGACCTCCAGACGTCACCCCTGGTGGCACCAGGACCCCCAAAGTGCTGGTGACACGTGTCAGCCTGCTGTGTGCTCCCGATCCGGGGGGGCTGCAGCCAGAGCCGAGGCTCGGACCCCTCTGTGGTGAGCCCCCACCGCCCAACCCTGGGAACAGCCGGTTTCGTGCGCCGGCCCCGGCAGGGAGGGCTGGGAGCCGGCGCTCGGCAGGTTCCCGCTGCCAAGTGGTTTCTGCTCCAACCCTCTGGTTTTAATCGTTTTCCAATCCTTTATCTTTCGGGCTGGAATTTTCCAGGTTGGGGCCCTGCCCGCCGAGGTATGTTTGATTTGGAGAGAATGAGCAAAAAAAAAAAAAAGTGGGCTGAAGCACCGCGGCCGCCGCCGCCGCCAGCGGAGCCGAGGGTCACCGCCGTGCCACGCGAGCTGCCGGCCGCACCGGGGCCGGCGGCTCTTCAGGAGGCACCACTCTGCTGCAGGATACGGCCCTGACCCCGCAAGCGCCCCGGTCCCACTCGCCTGGGGTCGATGGCGGGAGGGAGCGGCTCTGGATGCAATTATGGACGCGTGGTGGTGGTGGGGGCCGTCTGGCACGGGCGGCCCCCTCCTCCAGCTCCCAGGTGGGCTTCCGGCAGGGCTGGCTCCCATTAGGGCCGGCGCAGCGGCAGGAGGGGCCCCTCGCCGGCGCGGGCGGGTCGGTGTGATGGCCACGCTCGCCCGCTCAAAGGGCCCATTGTGGTCCTCTCCCCACAGATTTTTCAAATTAACATCCCAAATTCCTCCGAAAATTGCTGCTGTGTAAATATTTTCACTGCGAGCTTTGTATATTTTCCAGCCCTGCGAGGAGGAGAGAAGAAAAGTCCCCGGCAGAGCTGTGGCCTCACGCCGGGTGCCTCCGACCGGCCGCCGCCGCAGCCCCCTGAGCCTGGCTGTCCCCTCACCGGCACCAGGCTACCAGGGACCTCACAGGGACCCTCCGGCCCCTTCCCTCCTGCTGCTTGGCTTCATCATGTGCCCTTTCCCTAACGATTTCCCCTCCCTTGCAATTAGCTGGAGGTTCGCAGTGGACCCCCACAAGCCAGGTGGATGCCAGGGACCCCCTTGGCAGATCCCGTCGCTCCTGGGGGACTTCCAGCAGCTCCAAAGTGAGGGCAGCTGCGTTGGAGTCGCCACACGGGCTGCCCCGGCATGGCAGGAGCAAAGCGGGGGCTCAGCTTTGGCAGGTGCAGCGCGGCCGGGACACCCCAAGGAAGGGGCCGGGCTGCAGCCGATGGTGGCCATGCGAGGAAGGAGCCGGAGCAGCGCGAGGGGACAGTGGGGCTCGGCCTCGGCACGGAGCGGGATGGGGATGCTGTGGCCAGGGCAGGGCTCAGTGCCCCGTGGGGCTCGGACACCCCCCGCAGCCCCCCAACACCCCCCGTCTGCATCCAGGCAACTCCGCAGGAGCTCGGCAGTGCCCAAAATCCGCCCTTCCAGCCCCCGTGGCTTCCTGAATCCCAGCACAAAAGTCCCCTTGGCCACTGCCAGCCCCGGCGCGCGGCACATTGTGCGGTGCTGCTAATTCCTCTGAGCTGAATCAGCGCCGGGGAAGGATTGCAAAACCCCCTGAAATGACCCCAAAAAGAAAAAAAAAAATAAAAATCCCTCTCGCTGTGCGATCCAGCGGGGCCGGTAACCGACAGCCCCGGCCAGAAGCCACCAGCAGGATGGGGGGGGTCTCGGTGGGGAACCACAATGGGACGAGCCGCCGGCTGCACCGGGACGAGTGCCACACAGCGCGGGCAGCACCGTGCCTGCACCCCGATGGCTGCCAGCCTGGAGGTCCCTGGCCTCCAGGGAACCATCCATGTCCCTGGGAATGGCTCTGTGGAAAACAAAGCCTGGTCCCCTGGGTCCCCCAGGTCCCCATGGCTGGAGCAGAGCCCCGAGGGGACACGCTGCCTCAGTGCCGGGGCTCCCCTGGGGGCGAGGGCAGGCGTATGCCCATCCCACAGCCCCGCGCGCTGCCGCAAAGCATCGGCTGCCAGGAAAAGCTTGTGGAGAGGCCAAAATCCCGCCAGCTTCCTGGAAAGCTGGGGAGGCCGGGGCTGGGGAGCACCGGTCGGCCACAGAGGCAGCGGTGGGGCCGAGGCCGTGGCCCATCTGGGAGCGATTTCGGCGTTGCCGCCGCTCGCTCGCTGCCTTCCCGCCCGGGCTATTTTTAAACGACGTAATTAGCGGGGCAGGCGACAGAGCCGGGTGGTCGCCCCGGCCTTAACCCCTTTGTGTGGCTGCCCAGGAGCGTCTCGCCCCGCAGGGACAGGTCCCACTGGGGTGGCACCCGATGGGGTGGCCTCTCCCTGTTCCCTGTGTCTGAGGTTGGCAGCCAAACAGGAGCAGCCCCTTCCCCGCCGCCAGCAAGCAGCCACCGGACCAGCGAGGACGGGGGTCTGCAGGGGCACAGGGACAGGGATGGGGCAGGGATGGTTCTCTGCCACCGAGACCTAACCACCGGGGTGGGTGTTGTCACCCATCCCAAAAAATGCCCAGCACAACCCAAAAGGGCTAAGTCCCAGGAAAATGCAGTGCACAGGGTGTCGGAGCCAGGCGGGATGGGAGCATCAAGGTCCCATTACAACTGGTGACCGGGAAGAGGTGGCAGGGTGACAGTGGGGACATGTGCCTTGGTGGCATCATGTGCCTTGGTGGCATCATGTGCCTTGGCGCACACGAGGGCTGGAGCTGGGAGATTCCAGTGCGGGAAGCCCTATGAGCTGGCTCAGCCGCTGGCTTTGGCTGGGGCAGGGGCAGCGGGTGGGTGCTGGGGGCTGAGCATCCCTGGGCAGCATTCCCGGGGAACCGCCCAGGCCCCTCCATGTCCTGCTCCAGTGCTGGGGGAGCCGAACATCCCCAAATCCCTCTGCAAACATCCTGCCGTGCCGGCTCACCACCGTGGGCAGGTCCCGGCTCCGGCACCTCCCAGCTCTGGCGGACTTTGCTCTGTGAAGGGCGGTGGGGGTCCGGCCGTCCCCATCTCTCAGCCTCCCCGGGGACGTTTTCACGACACCGAAAGATGCGGTGACACAAGGGAGCTGCTGTTCCCGGTGGCTCCAGCGCGGTGACGGCCCCGTCCCCAGGCAGCGCCACGCTGGCCGCCGGGCTTGTGGCAGTGGGGTCTGGTTGCTGACCCCGGGTGGGAGCTGGTAACCCAACCCCGCCGGTGCTGGTTACAATTTAGGGCAACAATAACCTATTGAGGCCCCTTCCTGGCTCCTGCCCCGCTGCTCCTTGATCTAATTAAAGGGGGCTGGGGCGGGGAAAGACAAAACCCGAGCCGAAGGGCGCAGCGGGTACCCCAAGGTGGCACGTTGAGGACCACGGCATGGATAAGGGCCATCCATGCCTCCCGCCACCGGCTCCCTCGGGGGTCCGGGTGATGGTGGAGGTGGTGGGGGACATCTCCCAAGCATGGCCCCGGCACAGCCAGGGTGCTTTGAAAAAGCAGGTTTACACCATCACAAAGACCTCGCCTGCTCTGGGTTTGGGATGGGGGCGACCCCCAAAACGCACTTGCTGATGTGGGGGTGAATGGGGTGGGTGCCTTCCCCCCCTCCCCCCCCCCCCACCCCCCGCCCCCTCCCCCCGGGGATCCTGGGCCAGGGGCGCAGCCACCCCGTGGGGTTCGGGGTGGACACGCTTGGGGTGTCCCCCACCTTGGGGCAACACTGTGTCCCGGGGGGCCCAGGACGTGCGGTGGCGGCTTGGCGGGCACGGGGCTCGGTGGCAGGAGGTGGTAGGGGCGCGGTGGGGCTGCGGTGAGGACGTGGGCTCCCCATCCTGCCGGCCCGGCGTCAGTAATGAATGGTATGAGTTTCCTGCCCGCCCACTGATTGCTTCCTCAAAGAGCCTCAACGAGCTGCTGCTGCTGCGCCTCGGCTCCCCGTGCGCGGCTCACGGCATGGCCGGCACCGCCGCGCTGCCGCACGCTCCTCGATGCCCCATGCCGGGCACCCACGGCCCCGCTGGAGAGCCACAATGGGCACCCCCAGCCCCACAGCGGCTCCGCCACCCCCCAGGGTGCCATCGCTGTCCCCCTGCACCGAGCCTGACCCAGCTCCCCCATTTGGGCACTGCCGCTGGATGGGGGGACACGGTGACCCCAAACCTTCCACCCCCTGCCCTAGTCACAGCTCCCGAGCATCGCACCCCGCCGGCCCCCGGGTTGGGACAGCTCTGCCGGAGGGAGAGCGCGGCCCCCGCACGGCACCTCTGCCGGGAGCCAGCCCAAATCCCCCTCCGCCATTTGTCATCTCCGCCAGATTTACAGGCGGGGAGCGGTTGGGGCTGGAAGTGTGGCCGGCCCCGGTGCGGCTGTCTAAAAAAAGCACCTCCCGCTCTTTGGCAGCTCCACGCCACAGGCAGGGGGACGGGGCGGGGGGGGGGGCGGTCCCCCCTCGCCCCCACCACCCCCAGCCCCTCTCCGTATCGTCCCATCGCGCAGCCGCAGCCCGGCAGAGCCCCGGTGTGACGTGCAGGCAGCGCCCGCCAGCCGCATTCCTGGCGGCCGATAAACCCGGCAGCCAAAATAACTCCAGCCTGCGCAAAGGGGGCTGAGCGCAGCCTGGCGTCTGCATCCAATTTAGCCGGGCTGGCTCGCCCCGGCCCCGCGCCGGCAGGGAGGCCCATGCACGCAGGGTGCGAGAAGCAGCGCCATTTGGGGTAACTCCCACTGGATTCTCCACCGACAGCAATAAGGCACCCCAAAAAGTCCCTTTGCTGTGTGTCCCGGCTGCCCTTGGCAGTGTTCACTCTGGACACTAATGATGGCTGGTCACCAAGGCAATCCCACGGCTGCCTATGCCTGTTCTGCCAGCAGCGCTGGGGAGCAGGAGAGCTGCGAGCCGCTCACGCCGGAGGGATGCTCCGTCAGCCTTCCCGCCTGCTCCCAGGAAGCAGCTGGGGCTGCTCCCCCCGCCACTGTGCCAGCACCTCCCCACTGTGCCTATGGCCGACCCTCTCTGCTCTGTTGGTCCCGGTCGGAGCTGACAACTTGGCGCAGGACGCCAGCAGGGTGGCTGAGGGCTGGCCCACTGTCACGGCTCGCTTGGCTCCTTGCCACAGGCCCTATATCAGCACCTGGTGGCTGCTAACCCCCCCCAGCCTGCTCCGGCATCCCGGCCTGCCACGGAGCCGGCCTGGCATGTGGCGAGGGTCCCAGTGTCCCCGTGCTCTGGGAAGAAACGAGGCTTCGAGTGCAGCTCGGCAAGGACCTTACCCCAAACCCCCATTGCCCCGGCGGGATGAAGACACTGCCTCCTCCTCCTCCTTCTGTTTCCTCGCCTGCACGGTGATGCCAGCCAGCTCACTGGGTGGCATGGGAGAGGCTCTGGGTCTAACCGGCGCGTTCCTCACCCCGGCGGTGCCCCACAGACAGGAGACGGCTCCACCGCGCCTTGACAAGGCCATAAAAGCTCCTCTTCCACTTCCCCAGGGACGCCCAGTGAGCACGGCTCTGCTGCCGGCATGGCCATGGCTGGCTGGGCAGCCACCATGGCACCATGCCACAAAGCACCGCGGCCCCACCACGAGCAGGGGGTCGGGCCCGAGCCGCTGCAGCGCACGGGCAGCGCCAAAGGGATTCGCTCGCCCGCAGCATCTTGTGGTGCTGCCCCAGTGCACGTGCCCACCCGGCTAGCGGCCACCTCAGATGCTGCAGCTGCTGTCCCCAGCAGTGCCACCACCCTCCCACCCCACCCAAATGGTGCCGCGGACGTGGCCACACTGTCCCCAGCCTTGTCCCCAGCTTTGTGGCCGAGCGCTGCCGGTGCCAGGAGCTCTCTGCCCCTTCCTGCTCCACCACTGCACTCCTCGGAGGTCTCTGACAGTGGTGTTCCCACCATCCCACCCTGTGTCCCCACCGCCCGCCCCATGGTGAGACCCCATCCTTACCCGGGCGAGGTGTCCAGCGCCACGGTGAGCATCGCCCCGCTGAACCGCCGCGTGTCCCACAGCTTCACCTCCCGCTCCCGCATCTGCAGGGGCACCGACGCGGCGTTGGTGGGGTCCGGGATGGCCTGGCTGGTCTCCCCCCATCCCCAGTAAGGGCCAGGTCACCTGGTGAGGGGACCTCCTGCCTTCACGGGGGACAGCCCACCCAAAAAAAGCACCTGGGGCTTTGGCACAGCCGCCACAGGGAGTGGGGCTGGGACATCCCGGTAGCACCAGAGTGACCTTCCCGGTGAGGACCGTACCTGGCTGAACCCGACGGAGATGAGGCAATCACTGGAGCCTGTCCAGAGCAGCCGAGAGTCCTTGTTGTGCTCATGTCCCAGGACGCTCTGCAAGACACAGGAGACACGGCCGTCGGTATCGCCACCGGCCACCTTCACTGGTGGTGGCCGTGAACCGCACCGGGGCTGAGCACACAGAGCCGAGCGCTGGCCCCTGGCCCTGCTGAGAGACGCCCGCGGTGACAGTGCAGCGCAAAGCGGTGACAGTCCTCAGCGCCCACCCTGTGCCGGTGCCGGCGTGGTTGCAGTTTGTGGAGCGGCTGGCCTGGCTCCCAGCGAGGAGCGGAGGGTGGCAGCAGGTAACGTGAGCGTGAGGGGACACAGGATGGCTCCCGGGCTCCCTGGGGCTCTCCCCATGTCCAGGGGCTGGTGTGCCGCGAGGAAGCAGCTCCATGCCGGCAGGCATGAAAAGAGGCTTGACCACAGCCATAGCCAGGGTCACAGGGACTTACTTCCCTGGCTGCGTCCCTGGGCTCTCGATCCGTGTCAAATCCCGGCTGGAGGAGCTGCGTGCCTGGCGTGTGTCCGGATGCTACCGAAACACCGATGGCAAACTGAGCCTGGCCACAGTCCCCACACTGCCCTAACCCCCTGCTCCGCCTCTCCCCTGGGGTCCCTGTGGGGCCGGGACCCCCCAGCCCACACCACCACATCATCCTGCCCACCATCCCGAGCCTGGTGTCCCCTCCAGCCCCGGTGCCACTCCGCAGAGGACGGGAGGGGACAAGTTACTGTGGGGCCGGCGGTGGCTGCTTGCCGGCTCCCATGTGGCCCCCAGATGGGTCCTGTGGTTCCCGGCATCCCAGCAGGAGCTGGCAGCCAGTGCTCGCCCCACAGCGCAGGCAGCGCTTGCCGCCCCCTCGCTCTCGTTTGCAAATGCCAATGAAAGACTGCTAACGATTTCAGAGCTGGCATGGAAAAACAGAGGGCCCTGCCAAAGCTAAACCCGGCACGGTGCTTCCGGCACCTTTGGGCAGGGTGGGAGCGACCCAGCATAGGGGCAGGAGGGATGGGGTGGGCAGAGCAGGGTGCCCACGTGTCCGCAGCCCCAGACTGGCGCGTGCACGGCAAGCCCAGTGCCGGCGGAGCTGCGTCCCGCGAGCTGCATCCCCCTCGGTGTGAGTGCTGCACGTGGCTGGGCCACGACCACGCTGTGCCCACCGGCGAGGCTCTGCCACCGCGGCAGCCTGGCCAGGCTGCACGGAGGTGCCGTATCTCCCACCTTCCCCCCTGAAAAGCCCTGCCGGGAGCAGCCTCCTCTGCTCCCAGCTGCCGGGATGCCTGCTCTCCGGAGAGACCCGCAGCCGGGGCGGGAGAAGGCACGCGGTGCCAAGCTCATCCTCCCACTGGCTCCGGCACGCGAGCCTCCTTGCCAGCACAAACACGGTGCTCGCCAGCCAGCGCAGCTCACTTGGAAGAGGCAGCGCTGGCCGAGCTGAGCCCAGCGCTCCCAGCCGCGGCGGCAGGATGTGGGGCAGGAGGGGCCCGTCCCCCACCTCCAACACGCTGGCACTGGAGCCAGCTCCTGGGGAGAGAAGGGCCTGAAGAATGGGAACACATCCCAGGATCTTTGCTGAAAGCAATGGAAACCCCGGGAACCGGGGCCAGCCCGCCCATCGGCCGGCAGAGCACTTCTGCACCTGAGCCGCGTGGCTGCGGCAGCCAAAACTCGACAGCTGGAGATTTGATAGCCGCCGGTGCCGGCTCTGCTGGCTCCCGTGCCCTGCTGGTGCGCCGGACCATCCAGCACAGCACCCCAGAGGCGGCGGTGGGTGACAGCCCCCCCCGGGGCGGGCGCATGGCGCGGCTGGCAGAGGGCAGGGCGATGCCGCTGCTGCTCCCAGCCCACGTTGTGCCGGCTGCGGCGCGGGGCCATGTTTTCCGCATTAGTTCCATCCCGGCTGAGCAGTAACGTATGGCAGCAAGTATGCGGGGAGGCTGGGGCCAGGGTGGTGGCTCAGACACCCGGCCGTGCAGATGTTGCCAGAGGTGAGCGTGCGGGGCCCCACGTCCTCTCCCCCTGCTGCTCAGGATCTTGGCAAGGATGGGGCGGTGTGTCCTGGCACTGATGGTGGACACTGGTGTGGTTCGGCCAGCGGAAAGCCCCGGGGTGGCTGTGGGGCTGCTGCAGGTCCCTGGAGCTGGCAGAGCTGAGGAGACACCCCGGCACCCAGCCCGGGGCAATGCTGGGACCTCCCCCCATCCCGTGCCCCTGGAGCAGGGGACCAACTGCAGCCGGAGGGATGGGCATCCCTCCTGGGCTGCTCGTCCCCCTGGAAGGCTGAGAGGAGCCCACCAGCTCCGGGCTGGCACACAGGGAGCCGAGGAGGCCTCTCAGATCCCCAGCCATGCCAGTGCCAAGGCAGCCCAGCCTCCTCCAGCCCATTGTGCGGGTCCAGCCCAGCTGGTTTTAGGCAGCCCAGGCTGGGGGGAGCTTGTGCTCCCTCCTCGGAGCCGGATCGGCCGCACAGGGAGGCTTTTCCGGGATTGTTCCTCTCCCTATCTCAACCCATCCTTCCCAGCACAGGCTGGGGTATGGTGCCCGGTACCCATAGGGTTTCCCAGCCCTGCTCCCTGTGCAGTGCCGGAGCCCTCCGCTGCGGGATGCGGGGGGCCGCGGGGGGCCAGCGGCGGGGAGCAGGGCCAGTGTGTCAGATGCAGCTGTTGGCAGTGATGCCGCGGCGGGTCCCGGCGAGCTGGTAACAGCTGCCTGCGGGGAGCAACCGCCTTCGGCTCCTCGGCTGCCTGGGAGAGCCCGACACAAAGCAAACGCTGCTCTGGCGCTGGAGTGATCCCCTAGGTGATCCCTGCCTCCGCAGGAAGAGTCACCCGCAGCAGGGATGCAGGGCAGGGATGGGGAGCCCAGGGCAGAGCTGTGGGGCTGGATGGGTGGGAGGTAGCTGGGGGGGGTCACAGCTCTGCCCTTGGCAGAAGCCCTGCGGCTGGCAGGGGCCGGGACAGCTCAGCCCTGCCCGTGCCTGTGGCTAGCAGAGCGTGGGCATGGCTAGCAGACCGCGAGCATCTGACCGCCGTGGGAGGCAACTCCAGCGAAGGGACCTGCGTGGGCGCAGGAGGCCGCAGAGCCAGGCTGGGCCATCCCTTTGCCAGCGGCTGGTGGGGCAGGAGGGTCCCCCCCCAGGCCAGGGCACTGCGGTGAGATACACACCTCCTCCCCGTATGGAAAGGATGGGAATATGCGGGCGGGGGAAACCATCGCCCCCTCCAAACCCCACGGCGGGCAGGAGGAACGGCTTCCCAGGGAGCCGAGGGGGTTAACCATGGCGCTGCATCCTCCTCCCGGCACAAGAATGCGATCTGCCCCGGTTGCCAAATCCCGCTTACTCCAGAGGTGACCAGGAGAGCAGAGCAGCCTCTCCCAGGCCAGCCCCGCTCCTGGTCTCTGCCCAGATCCTGGGGAGACCCTGAGCTGCGTCCTGCCCCTGGGGGAGCGCAGGGAGCCCAGCCACCGCACAGGTCGGCAGTGATGCTCCGGCAGCCAGCACACCGCCGGCACTGGATCCCACTGGATCCCATGCTGCTGGGTGTGGGGTGTCTGTGCCAGGGTGGGGAGGGAGCGGGGTGAGCCCCCTCCTGCCCGCGCCGCCCCCCCGATGCCACCAGCATTGCCGTGGTGCCCGTCAGCAAGCTCTGCCTCTCCCACCCCCCCACGGCCAGCATGGCCCCCCGCTTCTGTCCTGCACCTCCTGCTCTCGGCGAGGCCAATGCAACGTCCCTGAGAATGTCACCGGCCCAGCAAGGGCACAGCGGCAAGTGACATCCCACCGGGATAGCCCCCACGGCTGCAGAGGCTCCCACCTGGGCAGGGATGCTCAGGCACGGGGCTCTCCCGCATCTCGTCCCTTCCTGCAGCCGCCGGCACCACGAGCCCTGCTACGAGGTTGCTCTTAAATCCCCTTAAATCCCCCAAAACACTGTTGCCCGCTTCACTATGAGCCTGCCAGGAGCCCCAGGATGAGCAGCAAGCCGGGGGGGCTCCCGAAACGCCGTGCCGGAGCCCCAGCCCCAGGCAAGCAAGGCACTGACCCCCAACCCTGTGCCCCCACCCTGCCCAGCTGGCGAGGCCGGCCCCAGCGGGAGGGACGGGCAACCAGAGGAGGGCGAGCCAGTGCCCCCACATCCCTTGCGATGCCGCTGGCTCATCCCGAATCCTCCTTGACTTCCCCATGTCTGCCATACCAAGCGGCATTCCTGGGAAGGACGGCCGAGGGGGAAGCAGAGCAGAGGAAATATAAACAGTCCCGTGCAGCTACGCTGGGGAACAGAAGCATGAGAGCGCCGAGCGCTCGGTGCTATAAATAGGCAGCCCAGAGCCAGGCCAACTTTTTCAAAGCTTCCCACGGTCTCCTTGGGAATGTGGGATGCTGCGGACCTTCCCCCAGCCTGGAGGAAGCCGCTGCCGAGGCTGGGAGTCAGGTACCCCCGGGGTGACCCCGGCGTGGGATACCGCGCTGATGGGGTTGGGGGTGGTGGTGGAAAGGAGGCTAAAAGTCTCTCTATGTCCTGATGCGCCTTCCCCCGGCGAGCGGTCCCCAACTGTCCCTGGGCTGACGGCCGGATCCTGGGCAGAGGTGACACGTCAGGGTCCATGGGGCTGTGGGCACGGCTGGGTCACCCCAACCCGGATCTCCACCTCGCCCTGCCACCGCGGGGACGTTGCCCATGGAGATGCTCTCCCTGCCCCACAGTGGGGGCTGATGTGGCCCATGGGATGGTGGCCACGGGTTGGGAGAGGGGCCAGAGTCCCTCTGCCACCCGCTGGGGCCATGGGCAGAGGTGGGACACCCCCAGCCCTGAGGGGTCAGCACGGTCCTGCCCCACGCTGGGGGTGCTGGGGAGGCTGTGAGCCCCGGCCGCTCCCAGGCAATGGAGTGCTGCCCCCGGCATGGCCCACGAGGTGGGGGGTCAAACCCACGGGTGGGGACAAATCCACGGGGACACCCAGCTGTCCCCAGCTGCCCTCAGCTCATTAAAACACAGCTCATTAAAACGTGAGCAGGAGCGTGCGCTCACCCGGCACGCGTGGCCGTTCCCTCGCCCCCGGCCCTGCCGAAATGCCGGCGGGGGAAGTTTCTCGTGAGAACGAAGCCGGTTCCTCTCCATCCCACACTGGCCGCGCTCGGCAGCGGCCCCGCAATCCCGGCACCGGTGGCGCCCGCCGCAGTCCGTAATGGGAGCCAGGTGCCGGCCAGATGCGCGCAGCCCCTCGCGCGAGCGCGCAGCGTGCGGGGGCGGGATGTGGCCCATCGGCTCCGCACGCCGCCGGCCCGGAGCGATGCTGTGTGTGGCGGCCGTCGCTCTGCCGCACCGAACCAGGGCGTGGGCTCAGGTGGGGACACGCTGCCCAGTTTCCTGTCCCCCCTCCCACCCCACGTAGCTGCTTTCTGCCCCCCGCAAGCCACCTCCCTTCTTTCCAGCAGCATCTCCACGTGGTTTTGGGGTTTGCACAGCCCTGTCAGCAAATATTTTTGAGGATGCGCACGCCTGAAGGACCACGGCCGGTGCACCCCAAGGGCAAGGTCCAAGGGGAGGTGGGAGAGCTGGTTTTTTGGGGGGTTTGCCCAGGCATTGTGGGGTGGGCGAGGGGAGAATCACCAAGTCCCGGCGGAGCTGAAGCTGGAGGGAGAGGATGTGACTTGCTTCCAGCGAGAGGGTCAAGGCGAGGAGAGCGACCACCAGCACCCGTGGGAGGGGAGGGCGGGCTGTGGCCGGGGCAGTGCGGCCTTGGGAGGGGATGAGGTAGAGGATGGGACGGCTCCAGAAGGACGGCAGCACTTGGACACGGACACAGACCCAGACCCAGCCAGGCAGACGGAGCGCAGCTGCACAGGGAGGCAGGGCAGGACCCGTGCAGCAAAGGGATGTCCCTGTCCTCGCCGCTTTGGGGGCCCGGAGGAGGCATGCCGAGGAGCGACGGGGGCGCAAGCGTAGCCCTGGTGCTCGCAAAGGGAGCAAAATGCTCCCTGCTCCAGCCCTGACGCAGCCATGAGGGGCTGGGGGTCCGGCAGGATGAGGCCACTGCTCTCCCAAGGGAAAATCACAGCCTTGGGTATGTACCGGGCACCCCGCGGGGTCAGCCAGACCCCGGCCACGCCGCTCTCCCTGCGTCACACGCTCCTGCCCGCTGCTGGGACGTGCCCAAAATAGCTGCCACGGCCGTAGCCAGGAATGAGGGGAGGTCAGGCCCCCGCCGGGGCACGGTAGCCTGCCGGTCACCCTCCTCACCGCCCATCCTCAGTCCCCAGCCCTGCTGCATCCGCGAGACCCGACAGTGCCGTCAGGCATCACGGAACGGCGACGGGGACCCCTCCTCCCCGAGGCTCTTATTTTAGCTCCTTCTCATCCTTTCACTCCCGCCCCAAAAAAAAAAAAAAAAAGAGAACGGTTTCACGAGGAAGGCTTGGCAAATTAAGAAAACCAGCCGGAGGAGCAGCCCTCTGCTGAGGCTGGCTTCGGCACTGCGTGCCGCAAAGGGACCGGGGTGAGCCGGCGGCGGTGCTGAGCCCGAGCCCTTCGCCTGCTGCGGAGGAAACCCAGCCCACGGCGCCGCAGGGGCCAGCCTGGCTGGAAAACCCATCGCGCTGCTCACCTCTGCAAAAAAACAGGCGACTTCAAAGCCAGGAGCTCGTAAGGTGCTGGCACCGCACGGCAGCCCCGGCATCACCCGGTTTCGTAACCACGCTGGCCTGGGGGGAAGGAGCCTTTCCAAATAACCTGGCCCTCCAGCAACCAGGGGAAAAAAAAGAAAAAAACAAAACACAGGAGTGTTATTCCTCTTGGCTAAGCGAGCCCTGTGCAAACTTCCAGAGGATTTATGGCATTTTAAAGTTTTCCCCTTCAGCACAGTACTCCTCCAAGACTAAACATCTTCATCAATTCGCAGCCGGCCGGGGTTGGGGCTGCGGCACGGCAGTGCTCAGCCGCGGCAGCGAAGGTGCATATTTCTCTTGGCAAACGCCGAGCGCCGGCCCCGGGCTGGATCAGACGGCAGCGGAGGGAAGCGAGCTGCCTGCTTTGAACAGCCACCATCATTCACACGTTATTTTTAATAGCTCAGCGAGACAGATTCCACCCTCCCCAGGAGACTTGGCTCGAGCCCATCGCACTCCCAGCTTCACCGAAACGCCGCTATAGAAGCCGACCGGTCTGGCAGGGGGAGAGGCGGGGGGGGCAGGCGAGGAAGGGAGCGGCGCCCGAGGCCGTCGGCGGATGGGTGCAGGATGAATTTGGGAGCAAAGGCTGGTACCTTCCAGCCACGCCGAGCGGCACCCGCGGCAGGGGAGCGTCGTGTGTAAAGGCTGGGAGCGCTTTGCCCTGGCTCGCTTGCGCATGTAACTGCTGGGTTTATATTTATGTAGATTTATAAGGCTGCCTGAAGGATCACGGCACTGCTTGTACCTGCGGAAAGCGCCCAGGGACCTTACGGGAGCTCAGCACCCGGGATCCGCGCAGGCACAGTCGGCGGCAGTCCCAGTGCAGCGCAGCGCTGGCTCCCTCCAGACGGTGCCCGTGGTTATGGCCGTGCCCGAGCGCAGGCACCAGAGGCCACCGGCTTCCCGAACCCGGGGGACCAGAGAGGCACAAGGA
The DNA here is from genome assembly GCA_013398295.1 of Chionis minor. Taxonomy (NCBI): domain Eukaryota; kingdom Metazoa; phylum Chordata; class Aves; order Charadriiformes; family Chionidae; genus Chionis; species Chionis minor. The sequence continues at coordinate 8,963 of VZSF01007718.1, read as the reverse complement.
GCAGCAGAGCCCGCTGCGGCCGTCTCGCCCTGCTCTCCGCTGCATCCTTCCCCTCCCAAAGGCTTCCAGCAGCAAGGGACGACGGCCGGCGGCAGCCAGAGCCCCCAAGCCACAGGAAACCTCTAATAAGAGGCTGTTTAAACTCGACGTCAAAGCTTAAGTCCTCTACTTATTTCCTAATCGCTGTTATTTGCTGAGCTGTGCGGATCCAGCCGCCCAGCCCTCACCCTTGGCAGGTCCTCGTCCCCGACAGCCTTTTGCCCAGCTCCCGCACGGCAGCATGGAGCCGGGCAGCCCGGAGCCCTCGCGCCCACAGGGCTCGGCATGGCTGCCCGCAGGCCGACAGCTCCAGCGGCAGCGTGCCGGTGTGCCGGAGCAGCTTGCCGGCCCCAGTGGGAGGGCAAAGGTCCCCTGTGCCAAACCCCACTGGGGCAGAGGAGGAGGAGGCTGCCCATTCCTCCTGCCCTCGGGCTATGCCGTTTCCCTCTCCCAAGCTTTCCCGGGGCTGGGACAGTTTGGGACACCAAGCCTGCCCCACGGCAGGCAGCGGGCAGCCCGGTCGGGCAGGGCTGCCTGCACCACGTCGCCCAGCACAGCTGGGAGGGTCAGTACCTGGGAGGCAGCCGGGCTGGCTCGGGGGTCAAAGATCCGCAGTTTCTTGTCCTGTTGAGATAAAAAGAAAACAGAGGAGGGTTAAGGACCCTGGGGCCAGCGGGATGTCGGGCCGTATTAGGCAGAAGGCTGGAGGGAGCAGCCCCGCTCCCTCCTGCCCATCACTCTCCTGCCTGCGCTGCCTGCCCCTACGGATGGTTTGCAGAGTGTCCTCCGGGTCCTGCCCCGCATCCTGGGCAGGGACACACCCCCAGGGCCCCCACAGCCTTATACTAGGACCCCGACGCCCTCAAAACCGTTCCCAGAATAGGAGGGGGAGCCTCCAAAATAGAGCCGAGGCTGGAGCCCAACCTCTGGGATGCCATCATCCTGCCAGCGCTCCCCAGCATCCCGCCAGCAGGGCAGTGAGCCCCCTCCGCAGCCCCATGGGGCGCGGGATGCCCTTGGGAATGGGCTGTCTGGGGCGCAGAGGGATGTCCCTGGTGCCAGCCTCGCTGCCAGGGCGCTCTTTGGGGAGCGCACCCCGGCGCCGGCTGGACCCGCGTGGCGCAGCACGGCACGGCACGGTGCTGCTGCTCGGGGGCGGACCCACACCCCGCAGCATGGGGTCTTCACCCACTCGCTTGGCCTCCATGCTCGGGCTGCGCGCTTGGGCCGGATGGGACTTTAAAGATAGCCTAATTCCAATCCCCTTGCCATGGGCAGGGACACCTCTCACTAGACCAGGTTGCTCAAAGCCTCATCTAGCCTGGCCTTCAGGGATGGGGCCTCCACAACTTACCTGGGCAACCTCTTCCAGTGCACCACCACCCTCAGAGTGAAAAACTTCTTCCTAGTATCTATTCTAAATCTGCCCTCTTCCAGTTTCAAACCATTACCCCTTGTCCTATCACTACATGGCCTTGTAAAAAGTCCCTCTCCAGCTTTTTTGTAGGCCCCCTTTAGATACTGGAAGGCTCCTCTAAGGTCTCCCTGCAGCCTTCTCTTCTCCAAACTGAACAATCCCAACTCTTTCAGCCTGTCCTCATAGGAGAGGTGCTCCGGCCCTCTCATCATCTTCACGGCGCTCTGGTTATTACCAAGTAACCAGATATGTTGGAGCTTTCTTACGCCATATGTCTATAAGCACATTTTTGTGAACGGGCTACAAATTGTTTCTCAAATGTAAATAAAAATACTGTGATTTCTGGCCTGTGGGTGCCTCTGAAGGCTCTGTTAGCTCACAAAATTTGAAGCGCGCTTCAGAAGCTCAGAGGGAGCAGCAGGTGCTGCCTGCGTACTTCCCTGCTCATACCCACAGCAGAAAACATCCCATCAGAGAGCCCGATCCTGTCCCCCCTTGTTTCACGTGCACTGCCTGCCGGCTGCCAGGGGAGATGGGCACTGCTGGTCCCTGCCACCACGCTCCACGTCCCGCCTGCTCACTCAGCCCGCGCGCTGCGGGGCCGCCGGCTGGCTCAGCACGCTGGCTCTGCGCGCTCAGCCGGGCCGGTGTGCTGGGTCCCCCGCATGGCCGTGGCGGGGCCCGGCGGCTCGCTCGGCCGCCGCTAAGCACGCGTGGCCGCCATGCTGAGCCCGCAGACGCTTAGCCCAGAGGGCTCGCTCTGCCCGCTCGCGTGGCCCGTGCGCTTGGCCGCCATGCAGGGCCTTGCGCACAACCAACGCGCTGAGCGTGTCGGGCAGCGTGCGCGCAGCAGGCGCCATCTAGCGCTCCCGGCCTCCTCAGCTCCGGCGCCGCTCGCTCACCCCATTTCTGCCCTTTTTCGCCCCAAAACGGGGTCAACCTGTGCGCCCGCAGGACCAGGGCGCAGCCAGCAGCCCGCCGCGCCGCGCCGCAGGGAGGTGGCCCATGCGAGCCGCTCACCTTGCAGGAGGTGCCGAGGAGGCGGCCGTCTCGCTTCCAGGCCAGGCTCTGGAGCTGGTCCCCGTGGGAGCCCAGGGCTGCGGGAGGAAAGCAGGCTCAGGACCGGGATCCAGCAGGGCTCCTCCCGCGGACGAGGCGGGCGTACGGGCAGGAGCCATCGCTCTCCCACCCGTGAGCACCGGAGCACCTCCCATGGGAAATGATCCAACCTTTCTGAAGGGCCGGTGGCAGCCAGAGCAGGGGCCAGGACCCACCGGGACGCTGCCATGTTTGTCCAGGGAGCATCCCCATGCCACCGGCAGCTCGATCCGAAGGGCAGGAGCCCTGGGAAAGCCACAGGGCACTTACACCCCCCGGCTGCCACCCAGCCTCCCCTCGCCATGGAATTAGCTGAGCTCTGGGCAAGGCTGGTCAGCAACAGCCCACGGCACCCACGTCTACGCACACGGGGACAGGTGAGGAGAGGGACCCGCCACCCCAGGGGATCCCCAGCAAAGCTGCTGGGAGTCTTTTTCCACTGCCACGTCGGAGCGCAGGGGAGCCCGTGCACACGCACGAGGGGCTGCGGCGCTCCCAGCCCAAAATGCCACCCGTGCTGCCTGTTTGGTGACACCGAGGTCTGGACTTGAGCCTGTCGCTTCAGCACGGGCCACCGGCACGGTGGAGACACACCTCGCGGGCAGGAGCCGGCGGGCACGGCCATGCCTACCTGTCAGCGGCTGCTGCTGCCCCACGTCCCAGACGGTGACTTGCTTCCCCGCGCCGCTGGCCAGGACGCCGTCCGCCGTGGGGTGGAACTGCAGCATGTCCACCGGGCCCCCCCCGGGCCCCAGGGTCAGCCCCGCGCCAGCGGGCATGTCCTGGCCGCTCTGGGGCAGGCGCCACACCTTCACCTGCAGCCCCAGGGAGAGGCGGGTCAGTCCCCAGGGCAGGGCAGTGCTCGGCCTGGGCTTGCTGCTTTTCCAGGCTTTGGTCCCAGAGGACACCAGGTGACCCCTCACGGCAGCTCGGTGGGATCAGAGCTGTGGGCATCACCGGTGTGAGAGCGCTGACACCATCCGCCCTGTCCCCCGCAGCCTGGGGACATCCCACACCCCTCCCCAAGGCTGGCACCCTCCACCCCAAACTCCTCTTAGTCCCATCCCTCCTGCTCCATCCCCCCCTGGGCTCTGCACTGAATCCCAGAGACATGCTGGGGGACGCAGGGTGCCCCCCCGGGACCCGTGGCACCCAGCACTCACCGTCTCATCAGCGGAGCCCGTAGCCAGCAGGAGCTGATCGAAGGGCGAGAAGTCAAAGTCCGTCACCACATCTGGAAGGAGAAGGGCAGAGGTTCATCCTCACCTTCCCGCTGCAGGCAGGGCGTCTGCCCACCTTCGCTCTTCCCCAGCCCGAGGCCCTCCACGCTCCCCGTCGGGGTCCCGCAGCCCTTCGGCGGTGGGGCAGGAGCCCCCAAGGGCAGCACTGCACAGTCACATCTCCCCTCCATCCCACTGCCACCCGCGTTTGGTGCCCATCGCAGGACGGACAATCCCCAGGCGGCACAGGGAGAAGCACAAACAGTGCAAGGGCATCTGTGCCGGGCCGGACGCCGGCGAGCGAGGCCGCGGCCAGCTGGGGCCGTGATGGTAACAAGGCTCCCTTTGTAACGCCCCGGCTCGGCACGCCGGCAGCAGGGATGCTCCTCATGGCTCCGGCAGCAGAGCCCCGTGGGAGAAAGGCCGCCACCATCAGTAGCAGCCCCTCGGATGCATTCGGCACACTCGGGAAAGTAGGTCACTGTGTACTTTTCCGCTTCCAGGAGGCTGCGGAGAGACGGGCCCAGGAGGCACGAACAGCGAGCAGCTCGCTCTGCTGCATTTGCCCCCGGGAGGAGAGAAAAATCCCTTCCCCGTTTTGGAGGCGTTGCTCTGGCTTCAAAGGGCTCCTGCTAAATCTCATTAAGGAGCCATTAATGCCGCGCTGGCTCCCTGTGCACCCTCCCAGCTCTCCCTTGGGAGTGGCGGAGCTCGCTGGCCTGCTTGGCAGCATGGTGCCGCTCTCCGTGCCCATCCCGGTGCCGCTGGGGCAGGGAGCGAGCCGGGCAGAGGCGGCAGCGGCTGGGCACGCTGCACCGTATGGCAGCAATGCCAAGGCACCGCACGCAGGAAGGCGGCGCTGGGACCCGCTCCTCTCTTGCTGCTCTGGTGCAATTTTTTTTGGGGAAATGGGCAGTTAGTTCCCCCCAGGCGGGCACCGCTGCTCCGACACTGGGTACCCCGGGCTCCCCAACACTCCTCCATTCCCGGGCAGGACGCAGAGCCCTCCACGTTCCACGGCGTGGGCTCCCCTGCCAGTGGCAATGCTGCCAGCTGCCTCTTCCCCTGCAGCAGCCGCTCTGCCCACATCGGAGCGGCTCAGGGCCACGTAGCTGCCAGTTCAGCCTGTTCCTCCCGTCGCTGGAGCCGGGTACACCTGCGGTGATGCCATCCCCAGCTCCTCCGCCAGCCCGACACTGGGTGTACTGGCAACTTCAGGGCGTGGAATGAGTAACATGGGAAGGGCGCGCTAGAAGAACAGCGTGAGCAAGAGCTACGCGTCCAGACCTTGCTGCAGCTTGAGAGACGAAGGGACGTGCGATCAATTTGGCTCCTTAGCAAAAGCCCAGCCTGGCAGAGCCCGGCGCAGTCAGCGTGGCTGCAGTCGGCTTGCACCTCGTGCACAAGTGAGACTTGTCAGGGTCACCCTGCCCATGGCGGATGGTCCCGGGGGACTCCAGCAGCTCCCCCAGCCCCTCTCCTGGGAAACACAGCTCAACGTGGCGCCCCAGGCTGAGACTCAGCACCTGAGCCCCACCGCACAGCCCAGGTAGGGCCAACTGCCTCCTGCGGAGGTGGGAGGTGGCACCTGACTCCTCGGTGCCCCGCTGCAGAGCGCGGCGGAGGTGCGGAACAAGCCGGAAGGGGGCTGGCAGACACCCAGCTCACCTGAGTGACAGCAGAGCTGAGACACGGTCCTCTTGCCTCCATCCTCGCCCTCCAGCGGCACGATGCCCAGCACTCCTGCAGGAGAGGACACAGGAGCAGGTCACAGCCCACCCATTGCCCACACGATTCTCCCAGGAACCTCCCTCCCCCTGCCAGCCTGGGATGCGGTGGGGACACCCAGCTTCACAAAGCCAGCTGAGAGGTGTGGGACGGTCAGCGCCTTTGGGGGAACGTGGGGAGAGCCTCCTCCACTCGCCCTTGTGCCTACCGGGCTCCGCAGGGCTGATCTGCCACCTGGGACCACAGTGGGATGGTAAATCCATCCCACCCCCCAAGCTGTGCTCAGGACCTCTTCCCTGGTGCCTCACCTGCCGCCTCAGCATTGAAGGCGATCCAGCGGCAGCTGGCCTTCACGTGATTCCCACAGGATGCGATGGAGCCCGCTCGGATACCCCCGATCCAGGCCTGGGATAGAGAAGGAAAAGCCACGTCAGGAGATGCCTTGGCATTGGAGGGACCCAATGCCGTGGCCAGAGCATGGCTGGAGGGGAGACAACGAAGCATTGCTAGAGACCCTCAGCCTCAACAGAGTTCCCACACCGATGGGCCCGGCACTACCTGGAGGCTGCCGACACCAACAGGATCATGCCGGAGGCACATTTGTAGGGCCGCATCCTCTGGGAGGGCCGGGGCAATGTGGCTGCTCACGCTCCCTGCATAAAAGCACAGTCCCTTACTGGGGCTTCGGGCTTTGGGACCAGCTTTGCCGGGAACGGGAGACAGGAGCAGCCCGGCTCCCAGCGCTGCCTCTCCCCAAAACCATCCCAGCCCTGGGCTCTCCCACTGTGGGAACTGCTTAGAGGACTCTGCGCTAAATTGATGGCAGGGAATTTGGGATGGGACAAAGGCACTTGGACTGCAAAGCACCACAGAGGCTGCGTCTGACCCGGGGCTGATAAATTTGCCTGGGAGCATCCTTCCCGCATGGACACGCAGCCAAGGAGCTTCATCACAGCCCCAAAGCCCAAATCCTGCTTTGCAGCGTTTCTCACTGCTACTCCACAGCCAAGCCGCGGGGCACCGGGACACCCTGCGTCAGCTGGACCCGCTCCAGGTGACAGAGACACTCGACCTCAAGGAGCCACCAGGACCAGGAGCTCCTCGGCACACCCAGGGCCAAGTCCAACCCTCCAGCAAAGGGTGTTTTACGGCTGCCACCATGCCCGTCTTGCAGCCACCGGCATGGCAGAGCGCCGCAGCGGGTGTCTGGAGCGGTGGATACCCTGCAAGCAGAGCAGAGCAGGGAAGGGAGCTGCGCACGCAGCCCCAAAAGGATGAGCCCCGGGTTTCCCCTCCTTGCACGGCTTCCTTTTGAGGCCTGGCAGAGAGCAGTGGTTCCTGCAGCACTTCCTCTGGTCCTTGTCACAGCAGCCTGCTCCACGGCAGACCTGTTAACCCTTCTCCCGCTGAAGAGAAGCTCATCTCCCTGCACCCCACAGCCAGGCCACTGGGATGGGGAACAGCTCTGGAGTGTGGGCAAGACCCAGGAGGAAGAGTCCTGCAATCTGCACCCCGTCACCCCGCACCGGTCCCTCGGGAGCGGGGGTGTCACTAGCCACATCTGTCCTGCAGCATCCGGGGGTACCATGCAGGACCCCTGAGCCGGTCCATCCCAACCCGGCAATGTCCCTGCACGCAGGCGGGAGCCCGTAGGGAAGCGATCCTTCCCACGGTGTGCCAGGGTGGCATATGGCACCATCCCGGCTACGTCCCTAAAACAAACGGCAAGCTTTCGGGGTGCCTCTGCCAGCAGAGCCCTGCAGATGCTGCCCAAAGGGGAGAAGCGACTGGGATCTGATCCTTCGTGTTTACGCTGCACTTCCTGATCTGGCCAGGTCAAGTGTCTGCCATCACCTCCGTAAACAAGCTGCTCTGCTCAGCCGGGGACACAAACAGCGTTTCCCACTGTGACAGCCCGAGGTGGATTCGGAGACGAGACATCCATCTCCCACCGCCTCCCTGGCGAAGCTGGGTGGCGTGGCCTCGCTTCCCAGGGACACGTTTCACGCCTGGATGGGAAATGCCTTTTGGGAAGGCCACCTCCTGCGCGCCAAGCCTGGTCAGGGCTGCCAGAGGCACAGCAGCCGCCTCCCCCGCACGCCGGGATGAGAGCCTGCTGTCCCTCAGTGTCCCCTCGGCGCCAGGGCAGCGGTGATGGGGACATCCCTGCCTGGAGGATGCCATGACCCCCCGCAGCCAGGCATCCTGGCACCCACATAGCACACGCTCCCCCGGGCCAGCCATTGGCAGCAGCTCATCCGCACCCTGTGGTTCACCGCCACATGCTCGGCCAGCCGGGATTTCAGCCACCTGCCACCTGCTCCACAGGCGCTCCGAGGCTGGCACGCCGCTGCGACGCTGGGATGCGGGAGGCCAGGCAGGGGCCACCATGTCCCCTCCTAGAGTGGAAACTCAGGGGGATGTTTTGGGGGCTCACCGGGTCTGCACAGGACAGGCCAGCCCGGCACAAGGACAGCTTGGCTGGGAATGTACAGGGAAGGAGAGCGCTGACATCCAAGGGCTGGGAGACAAACATTTTAGTGGCCCTGGGGGCCTCTAAATTCTTTTCAAAACCAGCAAAATGCAAAGATTTTTAGCAGAATGGCTCGCCCAGCCCAGGCCCTCCTCTTCTGGCCACACAGTCGATGCCAAAGGGTACCCGCTTGCTGCACCTGTGTGCTGCCCCGGCACGACTGGTAACCAGAGCAGCCTGTGCCACGCAACCAGTCCATGCCGTCCCTTCCCTACGTGGGATTGTCCCCAGTAGGGACCCTGCTCTAGCCGTGCCAGCTCCCCTCCATCCCACGGGCTGGGAGCCACCCGGGCGGGATCCCACCGCCCGTCTTCACCCTGGCAGGGCAGCGGCAGCCTCGCTCGCCACCACCATGCTGTGGAGATGCCAAGTGTGTCCGTCTCGGGAAGCCCCCGGAAAAGCTCCATGTCCTGACAACACTCCTCGACATGGCTCACCCAGCACAACCCACCCCTGGCCCGGTATTTCTTCATGAGCCAAGATGGAGCACGACGCTCGGCAGGGTTGGGACTAGTTATTTGTAGGGAATACGGTGCAATTTGCGGGTCGGAGCTGGGCATCACCTGGGTCCCTGCTGCCCGGCAAGACCCACCGGACCTACCCGGCCTGGGCAGTGCCGAGCTCCGCAGCTTGCGGGCAGGGTGGCGGGGCTCAGCACCGTCCCGCGAGGGCCCAGCGCTTCCTCTTCGCCTGCGGAAGCGGGGTGGCAGGAGCGGGGCCCAGCGTTTCGCATTGGGGGCGCGCGCTTCCCCAGCCGGCATGGACAAACCAGCGCTGCCCAGGGAGAGCTGGACACCGGGGAGGTACTGAACTGAGCCGGGATGGTGGGCACCACGAACCGGGGGCCAAACCACCGGTGCCAATGTGCCCTGCCAGGGCCCGGCTCCCCGTCACCACGGGGACGGGCACCCCGAACCAGCGGCACCGG
>VZSF01007717.1:0-27340 GCA_013398295.1 Chionis minor | reverse complement strand
ATTTGTATTTTTTTTAAATCCACTTATTTTGTGGATACTACCAAAGACAGCAAAATGATTAAATAATATCATATTCTGTATGTGCTGTTTGGAAAAAGAAAAGGGGGAGGGTGCATCTGAAAAAGCTCAGTTTGTTCAGTTTTCTCCATTTGCCATTTCCAGATTCTTTCACTGACGATATTTTCACTAAGAATTTTCTTGTGGAGGATAGGTTAACTTTGTAAGGAATAGAAGGGTGATTCGTGTCAATAAGATAAATAGGTAACAGGTTCTTAGAAAAATTCTGTGCTTTCNGTGTCAATAAGATAAATAGGTAACAGGTTCTTAGAAAAATTCTGTGCTTTCTGTATGCAAGGGGGCTTGCTTGGAAAATGTTGCTCAACCGCATAAACCACATCCTCCCTGACAATAGAATTGTCGGATCAAGACCAGTGCTATCTGGTTGATAGCAGGAAGAGGCAAATAGAGCATGCGCAAGAAAAGAAGGTTGTGAAGTTTAACCCTAAAAGTCTATACAAAGGTCACCGAGGAAGACTTCTTACTTCACCCTATGACCCCGGCCCAAGACCACCAAGAGGCAGTGCGCATGCGGATGGGGCTGAAACGAGTCATTTTAATACAAAGCAGGAGTAAGCATACATATGTATGAGATGTTGCAACATGTTAATGAATATATAAAGGCATACTGTATATGTGTGGTTGTATTGCTTCAGGCAGGTGTGCGAATTGGAGGAGCTGCGACTCCCCGTGCACCCAGTGCTGTTGTTTGCTTCCTGCCCTAACACGATTAAAAGTCAGTTGCTGCGAAATTGAGCAGTGTGGATTGGCCTTCATTTTTTATAACAACTTCAAGCTTATCTGACGTATTCTAGAAAAAAACCAGAAACATTAAGTCCAGTAACCAGATTTCCAGGAACACTGCTGCATTTCTAGGTGCATGTCTAGACTTGCAATCCCAGCTGTTAGCCTGTGTTGCAACTGAATTTCCCTTTGGAAGTGATTCAATCCGACTCAGAGTGGTGTCCAGCAGTTTGGAAAGGCTTTTAATGTGATGTGACAATCTTGATGTTAGCTGCCTCAGTTGAGGCCAAGAAACAAATCATGTAGAGTTTAACAGATCGGAGACAGCACCTTGAATTTTACATAGAAACGAACTGAAAAAAGTGGAGGTGCTGGTTAAATGAAACCGATGCTTCCCAGATGAGCAGATGTACAACAGTTTTGTTGTTCTTACAGTGTGTGCAGTAAATTAAGCACTGTGCAGTCGTGCAGTACTGTGCTCTTAATGGCTTAGAGACATCCTTTGAAGACTACATTTGACAGAAAAGATGATAAGTGCCAGGATAAATGGAGGTTTAATGAAGCCTTTAGGCACTAATAACAATGGAATTCTGGGAGAGGTTTAATTCCATGGATGTGTCCAAATTTACTCCTTCCCTTTGTTGTGTGTAAACTTATATTAAGCTAGTCCCTGTTGACCCTGAGGTTTTAAGCCCCATACCTCCTTGGTAGGTGACTGACAGGCACACAGCTCAGATACCAGAGAGATCTAGACACGGGCATTTCTCATAATCCAATTCTGCAGCCTGTCTTCCACTATCAGTCAACAGACAGTGAATGAAAATGTAAAGGGAAAACATGTTCTGATGAATAAAATGTGAGAGATTGCAGATCACGGGCCGTGAATTGTTCAGGATGAGCACCCTGAGATCTTTCCAAGAAGGAGAAGTAAGAACCATCTCACCAGGCTTCAAACATCTCTTCCTGTCCCCTGTCATGCAATGACTGTGATTCAGTACTCTCAGCCAGCTAGACTCAGGGCACAGCCCCATAAGTTGAATCTAAAAGCAAAGCTAAATGAAATAACCTTTTAAAAAAAATAAAATAAATGGGACCAGAGGAAGAATATTTAGATGATCAGAAACTTAGAGTCTTTACCATTTAACCTGCCATGCTGCATTGTAGGGACATATTTAGGCCATAAAACCTCTGTCAGCTAGAAGTAATGTAAGGTAGAAAGTTAGAAATTGTACTGACGTGACTTACCATTCTTTATTGTTACTCTGGGAGATAATGACCAGCCACAGGACGCCTCAACCTGCTGGCTTCGTTCATCATGAATGCCACTATTCTAACAGAGGTAAAATACACTGGACAGTTGTTACCTTGGCTTGTCTCTACTTGTTTCCATTTTTGGATATCCACATAAGCATAGAAGATAACCTCAGCAGAGCTGTAAGTGCTAGGAGAGCTGTAAAGAGGTATGTTTTACAACTAAATTTTCATGTTCTGTGGTTTTCTTTATCTCACAGAATTATGAATATTTTCTGCCTCTGTTTCTGGAGGTTGGCATCTTCAGCAACAGTGAGGTGAAAGCAAATGAAACTGGAGGTGTAGAGACTTACAGTTTGGCGGTGGTGGGGAAGCAAACATGTCAGTGTCCATAAAGCATCATGTAATCTCCAGGGGGGTTACTGATGCTGGTTGAAAATGAGCAAGTCCAAAGCAGTGTGTGGCTTTGGACAGATGTCCAGCTGCAAGTCTCTTCTGCTGTGACACCGATTCAAAGAGAACAGAGACATGACGACTGCTGAATGTGCACAGATGAGTTGTCACATCGGCACTTGCCAAATGCCCAGGGTCCTTCACAAATCTCAGGGATTCGTGAAGGGTAAATGAGAAAACCTCTGTAAGCCAAACCAAACATAATGGGAGTGCAATTCCTCATGACGCATTTAACTGTGGCCACAAACTCTTTTTGTACAGCAATGACTTCATTTATTCATGAACAACTGCAGTCTAATTGTTCTGTCATATGAAAAGTTAAAAAGTGCAGCTTTGCTGACTTCACTGTTACCAGCAGAAGTGACAGAAGGGTTGGATCTCTCCCTTTCACTGTCTGATCTGCTAAATGCCTTTATAGCAGTAGTATGCTTTGAAACCAGTAAGTTGTGTTTTGGCAAAAGCAATTAGGAATTTTATAAGCTATCACTCATTCAGGGTTCACCTCTAGGTCCCACCATCTTAAGAATGAAATATTGAAAACAACAGTGAACATGACAGCATGGCTTTTCCTTGGCATAAGAAATAGCACTTCTGTATCAGATGCAGATGTTGAGATTGTTCTTTAATTTATAATTTAAAATCATCCAGCTCCTCTACTTTAAGCCCAGGGCAAGGATACTTCTTTCACACTAAATAAAGTGATCCTTCTTTATAAAAAAGTATATGGGGCCTAGCAATTTTGTGTATGTGAAAAATGTTTATTCAAGAAAATAATATAGGACAAACGAGCAATACATCCATTTAGCTGTGCCCAGGTCAAGGTGTGAACAGGAAAGGACAAATATATAATTTTTGACATTTAATAGAATATATGATTAAAGTATTCACACCGTATCCTGCAATACATCAAAAGAAGTGTGGCCAGTAGGTCAAGGGAGGTGATTCTGCCCCTTTACTCTGCTCTTGTGAGACCCCGTCTGGAATATTGTGTCCAGGTCTGGAGCCCCCAACATAAGAAGGACATAGACCTGTTGGACTGGGTCCAGAGAAGGGCCACGAAGATTCTCAGAGAGCTGGAGCATCTCTGCTATGAGGAAAGACTGAGAGAGTTGGAGTTGTTCAGCCTGGAGAAGAGAAGGCTCCAGGGAGACCTTGCAGCAGCCTTCCGGTATCTGAAAGGGGCCTAAAAGACAGCTGGAGAGGGACTTTTTACAAGGGCATGTAGTGATAGGAGGAGGGGTTAATGCCTTCAAACTGGAAGAGGGCAGATTTAGATTAGATATCAGGAAGAAATTTTTCACTCTGAAGGTGGTGAGGCACTGGAACAAGTTGCCTAGGGAAGTTGTGGATGCCCCATCCTTGAAAGTGTTTAAGGCCAGGTTGGATGGGGCTTTGAGCAGGCAGGTCTAGAGGGAGGTGTCCCTGCCCATGGCAGGGGGGTTGGAAGTAGATGATCTTTAGGGTCACTTCGAACCTAAACCATTCTATGATTCTATAATTCTAAATATATTATTAACATTAACAATATTCACATATTTTTATTATATTCACATTTTCATAATAATAAAATATTAAGCATATATGCAATATATTGAGTTTAATTCCTTAATGAGAAAAACTTTCCCCTGGAAAGTTCTTTCATTAAAAAGGAGTATTGCAGGGAGAGAAAATATTTAAAAAAAAAAAAAGAATTGATAAAAATTTTTCTTTCCAAAGATAATATGGGGGGTGATAAGAGTTCAAAAGATAAAGCTGATCATTTATGACTCACTCATTATACCAACAGGAAAGGAAGCACTTTAAAGACTATAATCAGAATCGACGTATCCTACAAGATTGTTGGTGGAAATGAATTATGAAAGTACGGATCATATTTTAAAATATAAAATTCTACAGTGAACTGATCCAGGGGAAAAAATCTATGGAATTTTGACAAATCTCAGTTTTGCAACTGGTTTGCTGTCCTGTACGCAGAACAAAAAGTGTGTTGAGAAATTCCAAATTAGTTTACTTCAAACTGCAATTTATTACAAATTATTTAAAGCACTTCACCAGAAATGTTTTCATGGGTTGTGTGGGATTTTTGGTAAGAAGTATGAATTGTGAGAAGTGATTAAAAAAGAATTACACTAATTTCACTCCATGTACCTGCTAGTAAAACTCCCAATGTTACCTTTAGATTTTGTCAGAAATTCATAAATACTAAGATCTAATTCAATGTTAATTTTGAAATAAAGCTCCAGAATATGTTTTTACTGGTCTTATAACGTGTTATTTACAATGGCCAGCTATTTACTTCATATAAACTGTATAGCAGCACCTTTTAGAAAATGTTATCTGTATTAGGGGCTGCAAGAGAATTTCAAGGATTTGGAAATATTCATTTCCGACATGGGTAAATATTATTTACTGTATATGTACCATATAACATATGTTGAAAGCAGTGGTAAGAAAACTAATAAGGAAATGGGTCACTTCTTCCAGCAGACTAAGTCAGAAAGACATTAAAGTGCTATTGCAAGCCAGCAGCCTGAGTTGCTCTCAGTTTGTATTTTGGAAATGATTGAAAGAAATATGAAAAACCCTACAAGCAAGTGTTTTGGGGGTTTTGTTTGTTTGCTTGTTTGTTTGTTTTTCCTAGATAGTGAGTCTTCATGAATTAATTTAACCAATCCACAAGATCCTGGCTATTCTTTAAATAGTAACTCCCTATTCCCTTCACATGTAAATTACCCTCTTTTAAGTACACATATTTAGCCTGATGTACCTGTCACTGAGTTACTCTGCACTGATAACTAGTTATTTGCACCCTCTTTCAAGCTATGGAACCAGGTCCCAACTGGTATGATGGCATCAAGTCTCTACATTTGCAATATCTCTCACTGAAATGAGCAAAGAACTCCAGATCATGTAGGACGTTTTATGTAGTTTCCAGTTTCTGGAAGAGGTACCAAAACTGAGCCAGCGAATGCTAACAGATATGTGGAATTTGGTGCCAGTATTCAAGTCAATCTTCTATCCTAAAATAGTCTTCCAAAGCAAATACATTAATTAATGAATTAATTAATTATTAATTTGCTCCACAAATGAATACTGAAAATTCTATTTGTTTTCTTCTTCCCGTAATCAGAGTAGAAGTCAGCACAGACTGCGATGGTTGTTTTGCAAGACATTATACATGTGAGAGACAACATTGTGCGTGCAGTTCTCTAGCATTTCACTTTTTCAAGTGAAAGTGAGGGGATTCTCATTCTTTACAGACTTTGTTTTGAGGGATTACAGCCAAGTCTTTGAAAATTCCTGTGACTACACCCCTGGATTTGGCCCAGAGTGTATTCTTCAGACAAGTATGGTGATCGAATAGTTGCTAGCCCAATTTCATACTCATGTGAAAACTATTAACCCTGGCTTGGTACAGCACACTTTGTTCAATAAGGGACATCAGGAAGCCTTGCTGACAGCCTTAGGGTAAATTCCTTGCCAGTTTATAGAGCTACATAACGGGATACATAATTTTGATGCTCTCGGCTTGCTCAAATTTATTTTTCAAATGTCCACCTGGGGTGTCTTGCTGACATGTCTTAAACTGGTTTTCTTTCCTTATAAAAGACAGGATTTGGCAAGATGTCCAGGTGTTCTTGAAAACATCCTTGAATGAAAGCTGTACTTTTCTGTTGCACATGACATATGCAAGGAGAAAACTCTTCTTGTTGCTTCTCTTTGTTTCTGTGGTGACTTCAGTTAGATAACCACACAATAAAAAGGAACACTGCTGCATTGCTTTAGAAGGCTGATTACGAAAGTTGGCTTCTTGCATATTCTCAGTGCAGCTAAAAATTTTTGTAGAGATACATATAGTTGCTGATATACTATATGAGGCTGGTACTGCTACAAAAATGGCACCCTGAGGGGAAAAAAAGGGATCTGAATGCATTTTCATTTCTAAGTTCTGTATAACTGTTTTAACACTTCTTCGTTTTCTTCTCCATTTAAAATGTTCCCTGTTGTCTCCAGCATATATGAAATGGGAATAAGTACAGAGGAGAATTATGGAGTAAACCTAAATTTTTTATTACTATTTTTAGGACAAATCTTTCTTACAAAATCCACATACTTAAAAGAAAGTGACTCAGAATTTTCAGAAATAGTACCACTAAGAATAAACCATAAGCATAAATTTTATTTTCAAGGAAGTCTTGCATATTTCACTTCTCATGTACATTCATATACATGGGTATAATATGGGTATATTATAATACAGAGTATATGTACTCTATGTAGATCTTCAGATTGCTGAAAAAAACCATCTATGGCCTTTTTGTAGTGTTTTGAACAGTTTGCTTTGCCACAAAATCCATCAATAAGATTTCAAACACAGAGAAGCTAGAGAAACAACTGAGTCACAGCATCTAGTTGTGCACAGAGAACACGTTCTCAGGCTTTGGCCTCTGCAAAGGTCTGCTTGGAAAAGTCCCATGGGATAAGGCCCAGGAGAGAAGAGGGGCCCAGGAAAGCTGGTTAATATTCAAATCCTCCAAGCTCAAGAGCCATCCATCTAACAAATATGAAGTCAGGCAAAAATGCCAGAAGGCCTATGTGCATGGACAAAGAGCTCCTAGCCAAACTCAGACACAAAAAAGAAAGCATACAGAGGGTGGAAACAATGATGACTAATCTGGGAGAAATACAGAAACTTTGTCTGAGACCTGACGGGACACACCCACATGTGCTGATGCAGCTAGCAGATGTCATTGCAAGGCCACTATTGATAATCTTTGATCAATCATGGTGACTGGAAGATGTGCCTGAAGGCTGGAAGAAAGCAACTGTCACTCCTACCTCCAAGAAGGACAAGAAGAAAGACACAGGGAACTACAGGCTGGTCAGCCTGTCCTTAGTCCCTGGGAATCATCATTCTGCAAAGACAAAAAGAATTGTTTAGATGATGCTGGTTTGTGTCCATCCCTGGCTCCAAAGACTCACATATTTATTAAGACTGGAAAGGAAGAATTGATTTGGAATACAATAATCAGTGATAGCCTTGGCTCTAATGACTGTGAAGTAGTGGAGTTCAAGGTCCTGAGGGTGGTGAGGATGGAGGATGGTGCAGTTCAGGGGAGCAACCCTGAACTTACTCAGAAACTGCCAGATTCTATGTGAGGCAGCTCTGAAGGGCAAAGTAGCTCAGGAAAGCTGACAAATCTTTGAGGACAGCATCCTGCAAGCACAGGAAAATACTCAGGAAAACAAGTAAGACCTATCAAGATGCCAGCTTGGCTAAGCAGGAAATCCATGCCAGAGCTCCAACGCAGAGGCAACACACAGGAGGAGGAAGCAGGGAAAATCTGTAAAGGAGGAATAAAGATATATTTCCTGGGCAAATAGGGATGATGTCATGAAGGCCAAAGCTGAAATGCAATTAAGATTTGCAAGAACATCACAGGCAACAAAAAGAATCTCTACTGCCACACTGGCAGTAGAAAATGTTGGTCCATTGCTGGGACGGGGAATACAGTGGCAGCAGAGACAGGTAAGGTTAAGGTATTTGGTGTCTTTTTTGTCTTAGCCTTTACTACTGAGGTCTCCCAGGCCCCTGTGTTCAGAGGAGCGATGGGTGAAGATGGAGTCTATCAGCAATGAATGAGGATGGATTCAGAGATTGCTTGGAGAACTTGATCCACACAAGTCCATAGGGCTCAACAGGCTGCATCTGAGGGTGAGAGTAAACTTGCAAATGTCCATGAAAGGCTGCACCTATCACTTTGAAAGGACTCGGAGATTGAGGACGGAAAATCTTGCATCCATCTTCAAAAAAGTCCAAAAGGGCAATCCAGAGAACTACAGGTTGGTCAGCCTCCCTTTGGTCTCCGGTAAAATCATGGAGTGCAGTCTCCAGATTCTCTACTCTTCAGTCTCTTCAGCCTTTGGCTTCCTCCTCTGGTTATCATTCAAGCTGAACATTTTCCTGAGTTGTTTAGCCACAATTTTTCTTAAAAAAAAAATATAAAATTCTCACCTGATTAAAAAAGTGAGGTCTTTAAAAGGCATTCCATTAATTTCTACATCTACCTGGGGTGCTAGCCATCCAGGATCAAGCTGCTGAGCTTTATTCTCTGCCTAGAGGAGAGAGAATAGCTGTAGATCAAAAGACAGGGAAAAAATTATGCTAATCCAATGCCAGCTCTCATGGTAAGATTCCTCAGTGCCAGCAGGGACTGAGGATTCCCAAACAGACAGAGGCATGGACAGTAGGACAGGTTATCACCTCTCCTGGTGTCTCTTAAGAGGGACGTATTTTCTTGGTGTCTCTCCTCAGTTTGAAAAGTGCCCTTAACAAACAGTTAATCACTTCACGCAACATGCAATATGAAACTAAGAGGCAAAACATGATGGTGGCACACAGGCAAGTATGGCGCACTCTGCAAGCAAACCTCTGGATAGGTCTGCGCTGAGGATGCAGGCTGACTGCCCTCCTGCCGAATGAAATCTTCTGTTCAAACGTGGACTGAGCTGCTTACAGGTTTTCGTAGCAGTGTGGTGGTGCTCACTGCAACTCACTCCCTAACAGGAGCCTTTATTGCATCTTTAAATACGTGTTTTGTACCATGTTTCTTTTGCTCTTTTTTAATTGGGAAAGTAAAGTGTAAATCCAGCGTGCTACCTTAAAATGAGCAAAACTAGGAAACCATGAAAAGGCTTCAAAAACAAAAGGAATTATTTTTAGAAGACTGCAGAATGGTTTATAAGAACTGCATAGAGCTTCTCTTAGTAAATGTCGTAATAAAGGTTCATTGATTAAAAGAAATTGGCTCTATTGCTCATAATAGCATCTCATTGATTGAAAAGCATTGCCTGTAATGGTTTCCTCCAAAGCAGCATCTGTTATGTATTAACCTTTCAGCCTTCAGAATCATGGGATATGAATTTCTTGCTCAAACTACTGGTCAGATGACCCATCCATGACATTTAATAAATTGCAGCTCTGCACATAGATTTAGGATTTCATAAAAACAGGGAGAAACACATTATAAAAAAGGCACATTTTTCATGATGCATGGTACAACTGAGTCCTTTATGTTAAAACAATAAAATCAACTGAACTCAGAGTGTAAACTGTTTTATTAAAACTACCAAACACATTTTAAATTAACCATCCAGGCTTTAATGTTGAACAGCAATATAATGATTGAACTTTGAATGAAAGAAAATATGGCATGTGTAGTTTGTTGGGGGGAAAAAAAATCATACAAGGGCAAGACAACTTTGATTTTCATCTTTGTACTGATTAAAATGATGTAGTTACCTATCATACTTACATTAGCCATGGGGTGTGTACATGTCTATAGGAACATAATTCATATATGATCTTCTTTACTGTAACTTCCTTTTCTTAATATTTTAAAAAACTTCAAAAAATGCTACCGTCTATTATCATCATTATTAGAGTTTATGAGAGAAAATGCTCTCATAAAAACATAAGGATAGTGTTACTATAGAGATTTCGTTGTTTTCAGTCAATCTGTAAAATATGTTTTATATGGTCATTTTTCATTCTGTATAGAAGTTATTTGCACATCTTAGATTGAGATCTAAGCTAGCTTTACAAGAAATGAAATACTGTGTGAGAGGGAAGCCTTTATTATTAAAAGTCAATTTTCTTATCTAATGAGACATGGTTCAAAATGATTCACTGACTATCCTGATGAACAGTTATGGTATAAACAATAACTTAACCCTTAAAGATATTTGTATTTGTGACTATAGAGTACAGAAAATTATACAAAACTATGTAGCATACTAACTATTACAATATAAAAATGAAGCCTTAAGATGTTTGTCAGAGGTTCCAGTTCAGGAGTTAAGTGGAGTCTTACTTTAATAAAGGCAAACAGTATACCAACAGCTAGGTTTTAAGTAGTTCACAGATCAGTAGTATCTGAGTCATGTAATGGCGTTATAAATTATTCAGGAATAAGAGGGGAAACCAACATTATGCTGTTAATATGCTTCGGTGCCAGTGTAATGGCTAATACTCAACAGTGTGGACAAGAAGGAAAAGCAGGAAAAGCAAAAAGAAAAAAGGACAGCTAAAACCAGTGGTGCACAGGATATTTGAGAATATGAGAAAAAAAGGATTAGAGATGCTAAACAAGGAGGTAGGGACAATAAAAGTAGCGAAGGACTAATGTATCCTCAAGTAGGGTCAGTCAGTGCAACTTGTTGTCAAGTAGATTATCTATGTGCAGCATAGCATAGGAACAGCTGATATCCGGCAGAGGCTCTAACTAGGAGCAGCAGAGTACTGAGCTCTTTTAAAAACCTAAAGTATAAGGTCCAGATAGGCAAAAGTATTTATATTCTTAAAGTGAGATTTAGGCTGCTAAATCTAATAGTACCACCCTCACCCCAGTGCTCAACTATAACCTAATAATAGTTTAGTCATCTAAACTCGTTAGTACCCACTTTATACATGAAAACTTTGTGAGTGCTCAGGGTCATTTCCTGTGCCTAAAATTTTCTCTTAAAATGCCTGAAAAATCCGGTCATTGCATAGTAATCTGATCATAAGCTTAGTAAGGACCCAAAAATTAGACATTTGTCTTACAAAGTCCTCTAAGGATTCAGTCCAGGAGTTGATCTCAGAGCCACCTATCACAAATCTGAAGATTCAAGTCCCTTACCAAAAGCAACTGCAGTGGCTGTATCTTTTAAAAGACAGGAGAGAGGAAAAGACTTGGAGAAACTGCTGTTGCTTCCCATATTTTATAACTCTCCAGAGAGGACGAACTTATTCTATATCTCCCTCTGGTTTTTGAGGTTCAGGTCCACATATCTCACCTGTGAGAATATTACTAAAGCCACCAGCCTATTGTATAGTCTGGATATAGGTCTAGCATGCACAAGAGTCTGTTGTTTCTGTCATACCAGCATTTGTCCCACTATGCAGAACATATTTCAAGGTTTCTTGGGCCATAAGACCACCAGAGGTTTTTGTTTCTCTGCATGTTACTTGTAAGGGTGCTCATCTGAGGAGGTCAAGACTGTGGGGAGTTAGTTTGCTCCAAGAATAGTGTAGTCATATTTTACCATGACAGTTTAACTTAAAATGAGACACAGTTTTTAGAACACAGAATAGAATTGATGTTTTCTCCTTTCCCTCATAATCTATTGTCTACAGAGGTGTGTTTTCACTAATGTTTTGTCCTGGATGTCTTGAGCATTTGAGGATGGCAGGCAGAAGAGGAAGGGAGAGGTGATATGGTCTGGCTAACATAATGACCCAAATTCTGTGTGTAATCACTGGTGAGAGGAGGTTATACTGAAAGCCTGCAAGGAATAAACTAGTCCACCCAATTTACATTGTTTTAGACACTACTTAGGGAAATCGCAAGCATTTGAGAGGAACTCTTAGGAAATAGTAGGTGTCACTTCCCCAGCCACCACACCTTTCATGCACATAGCTTCATTCTCTTAGGAAGTAAGAAGCAGTGATACAATGTTTATGTAGCCCACAGGAAAAAAAAAAAAAACAAACCACCAAAAAAACCCAAACCAAAAAACTTATTCATGAAGTCATGTGGCTTCCGTCTCCATACCTCCTTTGTGTTCATAAGACTGGCCAAATGGTATTCAAGCAAATTATACTGGTCTGACAAACATACTCAGCTCCTCACAATACCTGCTCCCTTGAAAAGACAAGATAAGACTCTAGGAATACAGCAAACAATTGCCTTTCTCCCTAGAAAAGGGTCTACAGCTGTAATCAACACTTGCTGTCAGGGGATAGTCCTTACAGAGATTTATGGATTATGAGAGCTTGTCCCTAGTTTATTAGAGCTCCTTGTAACAGTAGTCAGCTTTATTACCAGATACCAGCATGGAAAATCTCGTATTTCAGCATACATTCAGAACATCCTGTTTTCTACTTTCAGCTAGTTGCTCCCAGTCACTTAACAAATTTAACTTATTACTTGTACTACTAAAACACCCAGAGAGATCACTAAGACAGCATGAAAAATACTATCCTAGCAAGGGAACTGTCATCCAGATTGACTTCACATTATAATATTAGGGTTGTGAAACATTTGTTTAAATATTACAACGATTGTGTACCCCTTAAGACAAATCTGTAACAAACCTTAAGAAGTTTCAGGGAATCAGTTAGTACTAAATTGGCTAGAAACCAAGTCTCCATGTGGTTTGGTCAGTCTCCTGATGGTCAGGTCAGTGTTGGTTGTAGAGGACTGACAAAGAAGAAGTCTACAGTTTCTGGATGGTGAGCACAGAGAAGCAAAGGCGAGAAATAACCAGAGCACAGGGTGCAGCTATGCGGAAAGCAAGTCCAGGACCTGCTACATTTGCATCATGTGGTTAAGACAGTTCAGGAAATTAATGAAGTGCATAGACCCCCATGGCAATGTAAAATTGTGCCAAATTTGCAGGTTGCTTAGGGAAGAAACTTTTGTGCATCGTGGTTTGTTTCCAGCAATG
The DNA here is from genome assembly GCA_013398295.1 of Chionis minor. Lineage (NCBI taxonomy): Eukaryota > Metazoa > Chordata > Aves > Charadriiformes > Chionidae > Chionis > Chionis minor. The sequence continues at coordinate 14,344 of VZSF01007717.1, read as the reverse complement.
TAGTTCTCCTGCTTCAAGTCAGGAAAGAACATTAAAGACCACTATTTAGGCAGCATAATTTTCTTGATTAGGGTAAGCCCCAAATTTTGAGTCACAAGATAAACATTTTATTGAGAGCTGTTAGATCTATGTGAACAAATCAGGTTGTGCTGATATGCACATTTAATACATGAACCTCAGAGGGGAAAATGGAAACTTTGAAAATGTGGGTTTTTTTTCCTGTAAGTGGAAAAAAAAAAAAATCTTTGCTGAATACAAAAATTGAATGTTGCAAGAAAATGTCACAGTTGTGCATTCACAAGGTGGGTGACACTTGTCTGTGTAAGATACTGATAAATAACTGAGTCAGTCAGCAAAGAACTTTCTCAAGGTCCAAGCAACACCACAAGCTTTAATTTATTGCATTGTTACCATTTTGTTCACTCCACCTTTCAGTGCTCTTGCTATGTATGCTCCTTTGCTATGGCTATTGCTAATGAAAATGCATGGAACAGAACACATCAGTACAGCCCATCAAAAATTGCATTTTTTATAAAAATCCGCTTCTTCTAGAGAGGAAGAAAAAAGAGGGAATACCTTCCCCACATGGGAAATATTCATAAATTTTGAAAGTGGAAGGACAATGAAGATCATCTTGTGACCTCCAGCATAATGTGGCCCATAGAAGTACAAGCAATAAGTTCTGCACTGATCCCATTACTTCTGCTTTAACTGCAGGTCATCATTAAAAAGAAAAGTCAAAACTGAAAACTTCAACCAATGGATTATATACAACATTCCAAGGTAAATTGTTCACATGGTTAAACTATTTCATTGTTATATATTTTCACCTCATTTCTAGGCTGAATGTGACATATATCAGCTTTCAACTTCTGGATACTTTCATGGTTTTTTTCTGCTAGATTAAAAATTAATCTACTATCTCAAATATCTTCCCTGTATAGAATAGGATCAAGACAGCTCTTAATCTCTCAGATAAATTAAACAGATGCAGAGTTTCTTTATTTCATAGCAGACTTTCCAGACCTTGAGCATTCTTGTAGGTCATTTCCTGAATGCATTCCAATTTGTCAACATCATTTTTGAAGTGTGGATCCCAGAACAGACTATTGTATTATGCTGACAGCTTCATGACTGCACCATAATGGGCTATCAGGAGGCATTCAGATACTATGGTTGGGAATATGAGAAACAGGTTTTTTTTAAAAGTAACAGAACGGTGGAATTCATGCTGAGAACTAGATCAAAGGTTAAGCTGTGCCTAGGATGCAATAGTTTTGAGGCTTAACAAAGACTTGGGCTTGATGCTATTGCTTTAAAATATGGAATATAAATACCACCTGAAAAAACCCCCTTAGAATCATTAGCAATTGCCAGATTTTAGTGCCTTTTAATGTTTTCCTGACAGAGTTTACCAAAGAAAGACGACTTTGGACAGAAGGGCAGTTAATAATCTGGGCCTTGTTCCTCAGTATGGGGTGGAAACAATGAATGACAGAAACAGACTTTCTGGAGAAATTCATATCTGGAAGGAAAATGCAGCCAGAAATAGTTCTGTTTGCATGTATATATATATCTATGTCAAAGGAGAAAAGGCTTAGATAATAAACATACATTTGTTTACCAAGAGGAAACTTTCTTTTTCTTTTTTTTTCTTCTTTCCCTTTTAATAAAAGCTTACAGACTTTTTCATTTCACATGCAGTAATAAATCCTCTAAGTAGCCTGAATGTCCCTAACTTTTTTCTTCTTCTCTCTCTTTTTTTTTTTTTTTTTGCTAACTGTAGGTAGTATTTTTAACATCCATAGATCTGCTCAAATTAAGAACTGCTTTTAGACTACCTGCAAGTTACATCTGTGGATCTAGGGAACTAATCTTCTACTTATTTTCCATTTTCCATACTTAAACTTTTTATGTAGTCTTTCTGGTTTAGAGGGAAGAAAAAAAAAAAGATTGTACAAAAGAGAGAATAAGACACAGTGGGAATAATTTCAAATATCTCTTACAATGCCTAGAACACAGCTGTTGTAGACAATTATGTATGCATTTTTATATTAGCAAACACTGGCTAAACAACCTCTAAACCTGGAAAGCTTCTTCTGAACTTTTTTGAATGCTAAAACTAATAATGTTCTACAATGTTCTAAGATCACAGGGGGCTTTACTATTCTCTTTCATAACTACTAACATTGTATTTAACCACCAATGCAGAAAGCAGACTTCAGAAATGGGACGAAAATAAAACCTTTCATTTTCATGCTAAAGTCATCTAGTTGCATCTAACCCAATATGTCCNCTTTTCCTCCTGTTTGTTAGGGGGGGGGGGGGGGGGGGCAGTGGCAAGTGGGCACTAGCAGCACATTTTTTCTCTCTTCTTGTCTGGCAGTAACACAATTTTTTTCTCTGACTGCTTTAAGCTTATCAAAAAGAAAATAATTAACACTGTTTGGATTCATAACCTTATTTTTCTTCTCTACAATAATGTCACCCTAGCATTCAGAACAGGAGTGGAACCAGCTTTCCTGGTGGTCTTATTTTGAAGATTACACCAGATATCAAGACGTGTTGGTCTACAAATGAGACACTAATTTAACAAAACAGTAACACATGGTACAGAAAATGTCAAACTGAAACTATGTTACATGCTGCTCCATCGTTCTTTACAGCATACACTGCTGCCTCCAAGGAATTCAGTGAGAACATTACCAATAAATGAATGTATGAGTGAACGAATGAATGAATAAATTCCAGCTGCAGAATATCAAATTCAGGTCTTTTTTTTCCTGTTGTTAATTGTGAAACCCTCATTAAGTTCAAAGCTTCTCTCACCTTGGTCTGCAAACGTATCTCAAACTGGTCCTAGATTTATAGTGCGCATATAATACCAAAATACAATAAAAACATATCATAAATGACACTATCAATTACTTAATTTTGGTGCATATTTCTCCGTATTCTGACACCATAAATTACTTTAAAGAGGCTGAAAATAGGTGAATTAAGATGACAAGCAGAAGAGGACTTTGGGACCTCCAGAACTTTCAAACAGGAAAAAAATTACTTTATTCTGATTTCATTTCAAGAAAATAACATTATTTGGCCCTGAAGTATTGCAGCCATAAATGGATAAAATTATCCAGAAAGTCCTTAGAGACATCTGAATATTCCCAGTTTGAACAGCAATATGTTGAGGAATAAATTTACATTTTTAGTAGCTTAGTTCCACTTTATACAACCCCTAAAGGGCAATGTTGTTCAATATACTTTGTTGAAGCAAAATATGGCTGTTCAGTGTGTTTATTTAACTAGTTAATGCTCATTTGCTTATCTGCCACTTAAAGACACTAATGTTGCATTAAGCTTCATGTCACTTGTTTATTATTGACCTAAGGGAAAGGAAAAAAATTCTACAGCTTGTTTGAAACCCTTTACTAGAATGGCAAATTAGCTGATCTTGTGCTGAGACTGGGGCCTTGCCATGGCTATACTGCAGCAAATCCTTTCACGTGCCATCAAAGCCTCCTTCACAATCAGTGGCACATGGCACACGTGCCTTTACAAATAGTGTTCTCAGAGTGATCACAAAGGCTATTCACAGAGTAATCATGTTAATCCTGATTTACTGCACGCGAACGCCTGTTTTGGGGCAGAATGGCATTGGGTATGTTGATATTAATTCCAGGTCCTCTTCCTTCTGCAGACACAAAGTAGCCAAAACGGATGGAAAGACAAACTTTTCTAGGACTCTAATGTTACTATCTATATGTAATACCTAGAGGATTCAAGGAAGACTGAGATATGCTCACCCTTTAGAAGCAGGCAAGCAGAGACAGTCCCTCTCCAGAAGGGCATCTCATCACATTATAGCAACATGTAGCACCCGAGCAAACAGCAGTTAGCTCTGGAGGAATGCCATTGATGACTACCTTAGTAAAATGAGAACATTTATTGGTAGAATGGTATTACTTCTTGATGCAATTACCTTTGTTAATGCGTATCCTACAGAAAGCTCCATACACACAGGAAAGAATAATTTCCTAAAGTTTATAAAATCTTTATAACCTTATAATATAATATTTCTATTGCTAGAGTTTTGTAGAGACTTAAGTTTACTCGTGGTTACCACAGAATGACTACACTTGAGAATGCCTCTACAGAAAACTTTAAGTTAGAGTGAATGGACACCATCTGCTTTAATATGCTTTGTGCTATACTCAGCATGCTTTTACATTTATATGATTAGTGTTTATCACCACAGTGAAAAATCTTAGCTAAAAAAAGAGAGGGGAATATCTTTAGTTTATAGCATTTCTCACTCACTGTAGGCAAACGTGCCAAAGTCCTACAAAAGAGTGGGAACAGCAATTATCAGTCAAATCAGGCCTGAAATATTCCCAAAATATTTGATTCCACAGAAGGGAAGCACGTTTCTCATAGGCATCTGTGAATACTTAAAAGCTTATCTCAACCCTGCTCTCAAGTTTGACCTTTTCTATTGTTTTTCCAGAGAAACAATGTTTCTCATAATTTGTGTTCCCTCAGTATATTCATTTTGGCATACAGAAAGACAAGTCATCAAGCACTGTTATCATGAAGTAACTGCTCCCCTCACTTAACATTTTCTTGGTTGCAACCTATTTGTTATCTATACCTGCTCTTCTCTCTAACTTAAAGAGAAACACAATGCACTTCACCTCAACGATCCAGCAAGACATTTAGCAGTGCATCCTTCTAGCCAACTCTAATCTTCCAAGTCCTTCGTGTCCACTTAGCAGACATATCTTCCAGGGTCTCTCTTTATGTTTCACAGATGTTGGGTGAAATGAAGCAGACACTATAAGGAGCACATAATGATATGGATTGTCATATGGCATCACCACTTCCTTATCACCCTTCCAAAGTACTCAGCACTGACACTCTTGAAGGCCTTTAGGGTAAATTTAAATGACTCCTTTCTTTTGGCCACCATCCTAGTGAAAGACTCCAAAATGCACGGAGGCAGGGAGTAAACTGGACCTTCAATGACTGATAGTCTCACAATTCTACTCGTGCCTTCGTCTGCAAGACAAAAGTATTTCCTCTTTCATTCCAGAAAGCAGGCAGAAGGGTGAGAGTAATCTGATCATACATATCTATTTGTAATACCAAATGTCTAGGTGGTGTTGTAATATGCTCCTTGTCAGTATTTGATCATTGAAAGTCAGACCAAAGACAATGGCCTTTGATGTTCTGAATTTCTACCACCATTGAGACCAACCTTTAACGTAACATTGCCAAAACCACCACTAAACCATGTCCCTCAGCTCCACATCTTTTAAATGCCTCCAGAGATGGTGATTCCACCACTTCCCTGGGCAGCCTGTTCCAATGTTTAATAAGTTTTTTGGTGAAGAAATTTTTCCTAATATCCATCCTAAACTTTCCTTGGTGAACTTGAGGCCATTTCCTCTTGTCCTATCACTTTTACTTGGGAGAAGAGATTGACCCCACCTCACTACAGCATCCTTTCAGGTAGTTGTAGAGAGTGATACGGTCTCCCCTCAGCCTCCTCTTCTCTGGGCTAAACAACCACAGTTCCCTCAGTTGCTCCTCATAAGACTTGTGCTCAAGACCCCTCACTAGCTTCATTGCCACACTTCTCTGGACACGCTTCAGCATCTCAATGTCTTTCTTGCAGTGAGGGGCCCAAAACTGAACACAGGATTTGAGGTGAAACCTCAGCAGTGCCGAGAACAGCACTTCCCTGCTTCTGCTGGCCACGCTATTCCTGATACAAGGCAGGATGCTGTTGACCTTCTTGGCCACCTGGGCACACTGCTGGCTCATATTCAGCCCACTGTCCACCAGGACCCCCAGGTTCTTTTCCATTGGGCAGCTTTCCAGACACTCTTCCCCAGGCCTGTAGCGCTGCATGGGGTTCTTGTGACCCAATAGCAGGACCCCGTACTTGGGCTTGTTGAACCTCATACCATTGGCCTCAGCCCATCAATCCAGCCTGTCCAGATCCCTCTGCAGGGCCATCCTACCCTCAAGCAGATCAACACTCCCACCCAACTTGGTGCTGTCTGCAAACTTACTGAAGGTGCACTTGATCCCCTCATTCAGATCACTGACAGATATTAAAGAGAACTGGGGAACAGCACTTGTGACCAGCCGCCAACTGGATTTAACTCCATTCACACAACTCCTTAAGCTCAGCAGTCCAGCCAGCTTTTTACCCAGTGAAGAGTACACCCACCCAAGCCATAAGTAGCCGGTTTCTTCAGGAGAATGCTTTGGGAAGTAGTTTGGGAAGACTTACTGAAGTCTAAGTAGACAGCATTTACAGCCTTTCCCTTATCCACTAAACAGGTCACCTTGTCATGGGAGATCAGGTTAGTCAAGCAGCACCTGCCTTTCATAAACCCAGCTGACTGGGCCTGATCACCTGGTTGACCTGTATGTGCCACGTGATGGCACTCAAAATAATCTACTCCATAATCTTCCCAGGCACCAAGGTCAGATTGACAGGCCCTGGATCCTCCTTCCAGCCCTTCTTGTGGATGGGTGTTTATTTGCTAACTTCCAGTCAACTGGCACATCCCAGTTAGCCAGAACTGCTGGTAAATAATGGAAGGTGGCTTGGTGAGCACTTCCTTGAGCTCCCTCAGTACCCTTGGATGGATCCCATCCAGCCCCACAGACTTGTGTGTGTCTAAGCGGTGTAGCAGGTTGCTAACCATTTCTCCCTGGATTACGTGGGCTTCATTCTGCTCCTTGTCACTTTCTTCCACCTCAGGGGCTGGGTACCCCTAAAACAAATGGTCCTACTATTAAAGACTGGGGTAAAGAAGGCAACAAGTACCTCAGGATTTTTCTCAGCCTTTGTTGCTATGTTTCCTCCTGCATCCAGTAGAAGATGGAGATTGTCCTAAGCCCTCTTTTTGTTACTAATGTATTTATAGAAACTTTTTTTTTTCTTTTATGGCAGTAGCCAGATTAAGTTCTAGTTGGGCCTTGGTCCTTCTAATTTTTTCCCTGTGTAACTCTACAACCTTGTAGTCCTCCTGAGTTGCCTGCCCCTTCTTCAAAAAAGTCATAACTCCTTTTTCCTGAGTTCCAGCCAAAGCTCTCTATTCAGCCAGGCCGGTCTTACTCCCTGCCAACTCCTCTTTGGGCACATGGAGATGGCCTGCTCCTGCGCCATTAAGATTTGCTTCTTGAAGAATGTCCAGCCTTCCTGGACTCTTTTGCCCTTCAGGACTGTCTCCCAAGGACTCTGTCAACCTAAACAGGACAAAGTCTACCCTCCAGAAGTCCAAGGAGGCAGTTCTGCTAAGCCCCAACAGTAGGATTCTGTTAGTTGTCAGATATTTTCACTTTGTAGGACTTTCTTAATGGAAATGGCACAGTCTTTGAGTAAGCTGTGCTGTGGTTAGTGTGCAGGGTATGGAAAGAAGGTAAGACTGGCAGATTATGTTTCTTCATGTGTGCAGGTACGTGCCCAACACTCTTGCTCGGGCCTTCTAACACTACATGTAGGGTACAACCTCCTTTATATTTTGAGTATACTTTATGGTACATACTATGCTGCCAATGGATACTTGGAAAGGACTATGGAAGTTTATTATATTTTACTTTCTGTTGCAGCATCCTTGGGCTCACAGTTTATTGTTTGTGATAGGCTGCATGCAATATACTACAAGAAAGGACATAACAATAGCTGAATTTGAAAAAACCAGAAGCATGTGGATGTACCAATTATAAAAGAATCCACCTTAAGACTGCATTACAGTGGTAGTAAGGGCTTTCAGTTCAATAACATTAAATCAATGCAATTAGACAGAACAAACTGGATCAATGTAACATCTTGGTGAAGACATAGATTTACTCTTCATTGCTAAGAAAAAAAAAAGAATCCTTTTGAAAGAACTATTCATGTAACCATTAAGAAAAGGAAAAATACTAATTGGATAAAAAATTCGTGCCTTTTGTTCTTTACCTAAAAGTTTAGTAATAATTGGTGCAGCAATCATGTAAACACTCTCAGAAGTTGCCATATGTTAGTGCCAGTAATGTTTCTTCTATTCAGACTCAGTTGGCATCAGAATAAATACAGGAGAAAATGTAGGATATTTTTTCAACTAATAATTGTGCATAGTTTCATCACCCTCCTTCTCTCCTCCTCCTTATTAAAAGCATTTTTAAACTTCTTTCAAATGCAAATTCTGTCTACTATCTTAATATTATATACAGTTGTTTCTATGAAACAATTGAAAAATATAAAGTCTAATTTTTTTTGTGCTTGGACTGACATGTTTTAAAAAAATTGAGTAGTTGTTACAAAAATGGTATTGCTGAGGCAGTTTTAACCTTTGAAGACTTCACGTAGTAAATGGTTGTTCTTGCCTACATGACATGAAATTTCTGCTCAAAGGAATCATTCTCTTTGGAAATGACCCTGGATACAGATTTCTTAAAGTTTTAGACACATAAGTGTAGGTAAAAGCATCTATTTTCCAACGGGATCTTGTGCAGAAAACAGACCATTAGAGAAAAGTGTCTCCTGAGCCCTATGTATGCATGTATTTGTGTCCTGCATCTCTGCAGACAGCTAAAAACTTGGATTGCCACCTATGCTTTTTATAAACATAATAGAGTTTCTAGTGACCTTTTTTCATAAGAAATATGGTGTTAACTCTTGCCTGTTGTATTTGCCTCTCAGCTGAGCTTAGGCTAAAAGTAATTCCAAGTTTAATTTGTTCCATAACCTAGTTTCATGAGTCTATCCTGCTACATCTAGCATCACTGTAACTAGGCTAAACCTGTCACCTCTGTTTTACAGGCAGGCTGAGCTCTTCATGGGTACAAAACCTATTTTCATTGAAGTGGCTAAAAAGTGGGCCCTCTCATGAGATATAGCGCAATAAAATGATAGGACAGAAGGAGTAGATAGAAACAACTATGCTTGCCACTATATACCCCTCCTGTCCACCCTAGCTAAAGATATGAGTCCACGCTATCATAGACAAAGGATTTTTGCTCATGCATTCCCTGACCATGGGTTTGGGCCTATATAATGTATAGAGAGAAGCCACAGATAAGCTTGTAGAAGAGAAGAGTAATGGGAAAAAATTAATTGCTGCTCTTTGCTCCCAAACTGTTGGCTGTAAAGATACAGCAAGTCTTTTTGGACAAAAGAGGACAAAGGCAGCAAAAAGAAGAGAGATAAAGAACAAAAAAAATTGCAACAAGGGAAATTCCAATCAGATACAATAAAAAAAAATAATAATGTAATGCAGATGGTTAAGCCCTCAAACAGGTTGGCCTGTCCAACCTAGAAGACTTTCCCAACTTCATTGGCACATCCCTGAGCAATTTAATCTAACTTTGAAGGTAGCCCTGCTTTGGATTGGGGACTCCAGAGTTTCTGTTCAACCTATCCCATGATGTCATAGGCATTCATCCACCTCTGAAAGATAGCATAGATAGAGTCTACCTATAGGAGAAGATTACAACATCTACAACAGTAGATGTAGCACTCTGCTTCCCGCTGCTTCTAAACACGATGACACACTGAACACACCACAGGCCAGTTTGCCACAGGATTGAAAGGCTTATAATCCCTTTATTATCACTGCTTGATATATCTGGCATCCCTTGTGACACAACCGAAAAAAGTCTGTGCACTGTGCATCTTTTCCATAAAAATTTGTATGCATCCAGACTTTTGTACATGTTTTAGAGAGAAGGAATTTTAGAGAATGCAATTCAGCATTTCTCTGAATTTAAATTACCAGGTGACAGAATACTGCTGTTTAGGCATTTCATGTTCTCGAATACGCTTGCAGCACATCTGAGCATATTTAGAAAGGTAGTTTATGACATTCAGCACAGGATAAAACAGATTACGAATTCTGTGCAAGAACAGTTGTTATACTGGCTTGCTCCCAATGCTATTTAAAAACTATTATTTAGCTATTGGCTCCAACTTCTGTGTTTTGTTGGGGTTTTTTGCCTGCACTCTTTTGAGAATATTTTAAAAGAACTTTTGCTACAGAGGCTGGCTGGTGTTTTAGAAACGCTTCACAAAGACCATTGCATCTGCTGATGAAAGTATTGCTGTATGGTGATACTATGCAGTACTATTGAAGGGGATATACTGAGAGAGTAAAGATGAACTGTGTTCTGAATTTTGCAGTTAAAATAAAACTAAAGCTTTTCTTTAAAGATGACAATATCCTTCCTTTGAGATTCCCAGGATCCTTAAAACTGGTTTTACTTGTAAGTGCACAGAGTTTCAATGAAATATGCAATTCCAACTGATCTAATAAAAGCTGTCAAAATCTAGTAAAACAAAATCATCTAATTTGAATCTAAAAGTCATACACTATAAATAAGTGTGGCCTGCAGTACTATACTGAATACAGTAGGCTAGTAATATATCCCTGATTTATAGCAGTCAATGTTCAGGAAGTGTCCTTAGATTCTTCTTCCTTTTATTTTTGTTGACCCCTGAAGATACACTTGTAAAACAGAAAATACATTGTTTGGTTTTTGTTTACTCTCTTAAAAGAAGGGTAAGAATTCATAACTGACCTAGCAGGTATAAACCTTTGATTTTCACTTACACTTTAGTGAGAGTTTGTATAACTAAAAAGTCTTTTGCAACCTAGATTTGGATTGGATTTCAGAAGACTGGTTTATTTGTTTGATCAAGCTAAGATAAATTAAAGGACAAACACCTGTGAACAGTAAAATCTCAGATTGAAAATTTATGGAAACTTTTTTTCATTTTTAGACATTTTCCTCTGGAAAGGAGATGAGGTTTCCCTGTCAAGTGTTCATGTGTGCTTGTATTAGTACCAAAGGGTTACTCTTACCCAGAAGTGAGTAATCTAACCTCTTCTCATAGTAAATTTAAATTGCATGACAAGGCACAGTCTGAACCCTTCAAAACCAGTGGGCTTATTTACAAGATGCACATCTGAAGTTCATTCAGAAGTAATTTTTTCTGTATTATGGTACTAATACTTACTCTACAAACTACAAGTCTGATGCCTTGTGAAAACTGTACTTTTAATTGGTTTCAATTATGTAACACTTGCCTATAATAGTACAGGCTTTAAAAAACCCATATAAGTCTTACCTTTGCCTAGAAAAGAAAAGATAACCACGCCCTTGTTGTTGAATACCAGTCTTAAATGTTATCTATTGACTTGTTTTAGTTTCTGTTAAAACAGACCATCACCATTTTGAGTCTCACATGTGCAATTATACAGCTATTACTGATGTCTAAATTTCCTAGTCAGAGATCAAGCTCACAAATCAGTATAGCCACCCTCAAAAAACCCCACATTGTCTCAAAGTGAATCCCCAAACTGACATCATAACAGATGTTGACTGGCTGCGGACACATGGAGAGAAGATTTTGTAACTAGTAGAATCTGTAAAAAATAGAACTGAAATCAGAATAACTAAGGTTTTGCACTCTTGTGGTAATTTGCAAATGAAGTGAAACAGTAATTTCATTCTTGCTGAAGCCTGGTTAGTGATTGCTCTCCATAGACCACAGTGACCCCATTGCTTCTCAAGATTTCAGTGGCACAGAGTGTAGAGGTCTGTGTCATGTAGCCAAATTTTCAGTTTCAGGCATGCTGATATCAAATAAAAGAGGCAGTGTATTTCCATTTCAGTTTAATGTAATTTCAGTTTTCATTTTCATAGAATGTCTTGAAATTGACTGGGCAATCAAAATTTTGATGGCTTGACTTTTAAAGTATGGTTGATTTGTACAACAGTTTTTTGTACTATACATAATACTATAAACTTACGATTGCATTATGCTTAATACAATAATTATGTCATAATATTATAATAAGAGTATGGTTGTAAATTGATGTTAAATACAATAACCACAAGTATTTTCAGTAAGAGTCATAGTCTCTTACTGGTTGGACATGCAAGTTGTCTATAAAGTACTCATGCACTTACAGCTAATTATGTGCAAAAAGGTTCTTAAGCATCTAAGTCTTTCTCAGCTTTTCTCGCATTCAGCATATTTATCTGTTACTACATTGCAAGGATTTATGGCTGTAGTTAAGGCCCTTAATTTGTAGTTTGTTTACTTCTTATGCTTAATTTTACCAAGCTATTAACAAGTGCACATTTATGCAAAATTAAATGATTTGACACTTTAATATTAATAAAAAAACAGATAATTGCAAACATTATAAAAAAATCTGAGATTAATATATATTCTGTCTCTTCGCAACTGGCTATGCTGTAAAATATATTTTATCCTTACACTAGGAGCTAAATTAATTAGGTAAACTGACAGATAAAAATATTCAGTTCTTCCATTCTTAAGACTTTTATTTAAATCTTATGAACATATGGACATAATATACAAATACATGACATTCAGTAAAGTTGGGAGAGTTTAATCACATCTACTCTGGGAAACATATAGACTAGGCATGTAAATCACTGCCCAATAGTAGAAAGACGCTATATGGATTTAAGAGTACCAGGATGATTTACCTGAGCTGAAGTTCTGACCTCTATTTGCCTTACTCTTTATTTTCACCTTAAATTGCCCTACTCTTGCAAAGAAATAAATTCACATCCACCCAAAATCAAGCTTAAAAATTGAACTGAAATTCTTCAAATGAATTAACAGTTTCCCTTAAATGTAACAGAAGAATTTATCCCTATTGCAAGACAAAAGAACATAGTCTCACCAACCTCACAAATGTCAAAAGCACTGGTACAAAATCTGATTTAAAGAATTAAAGTATTTCTAGTCTTCAGAATTTTTGCCTCAGTTGACCAGTCTAGAAAATCAGTGATAAAGTTTGTAAGCAGAAGCAGTTCTGTGGCTATTAATATTTTGACTAAAATGAAATATAATTTGAAAGTCATTTGAGCTATACATCAGTCATGACAGTTTGTAAATAAACTAGTACAGTGTAGTTAAGGTTGAATGTGAATATTTTTGACACTTGATTGTTCTTCCCTGCGGCCAGGTGTTCACCTGATAAAACAGGTCTCAAATGTTTTAAAAACTATCTTCATAGCTCACATTCTGTACCTATCAAATAGGTTGGTTGGCTGGACAAAAGGACAGGTTTGATGTGTTGCCTTGGATCGGAGAGTGATCGGAGAAATTCAAGAGGACTGAAGTATTTCATTTTAACCATCTGGTAATGAACTGAATTCCTTTGCTGAAAATCTTGCATGTAGGTATGTAAGGAGAGAGAAGCAACAAGCAGGTTTTGTTTAAAGCAATAAATATATTTAGCAAAGATACTCCGTGGACTACTATTGTCTTGATTTTGCAAAGAGTGGGAAGTCTGGATGCTTGCTTTCATTCTTGCTCCCAGCTCCTGCCACAACAATATCATCGATATCAGCACTACCATTCCAATCAACTGCATTCCTGCCTTCAGAATATGAGGAAACAATAACAAATACCTGAAAGGAAATGACAAAAATATCATATTCTTCTGTGTTTACCTGGCTGTATGCAATTCTCCTCATGTCATCACAGAGAACAAAGAGAAACAAAGATATTCCACGTTGTCAAAGTATTGCTATTTGTTTAAAAGTAATTTATTGTTTTAATTGCTAAATGCCCATGCATTAGTACCGATTTTTTTTAATTTTTTGTTTTTTGGGTGTGGAAAATAATCACAAACTATGGTTTAAATAAATGTATGTATTATTCCAATAATGAAAGGCTAATATTTACCTATCTGGAGTAAAAATTTTTTTTACAGCCTCTTCAGGCCTAACATACAGCAGGTAGTCTGTAACCATAGCAATCAGTTGTATTGATGGAGAACCCAGCTAGGATAAGCAAAAAAGGAATTGCAGTGCAAGGAAAGATCTGATTAGTGCAGTTGTGCGTGCCACTGACAACATGAGGATAGTGGCTCCTGTTGAGTGGAACTGGTCAAACAGTGAAAAATATTCTGGAAAATGTTAGCTAAAAATTAGAAATTACTTGACTTTGTCTTCACTTTTTCTGCAGAGCTTTGGGATTCACATGAATTTCTTGCTGAGACTGAGCTTTTTATTTGTACATCAACCTACATAACAAAAGTGAGAATTAAAAACATTTGTACAGAAAACAATATAGGCTATACGGAGAGATAATCTGTTGATCGTATTATGGAAAAAGAATCTTCCAAGGATGCTAGGAGTTAACCATATCAAAGACCCAATCACATCTTCATCAGCTGGCCCAAGTATGACCTGGAAGTAATGAGATTATATTCCCCTCTGAGGCTATGAAACTTTAAGCGCTACTGGACAAGGACATAAAAAAACTGTCAGATAAGTGTCGTGGTTTGGCCTCAGC
>VZSF01007711.1:0-12314 GCA_013398295.1 Chionis minor | reverse complement strand
ATATAGCAATCCTGCAGTGCCAATAGATGGAAGCAGCACCCCCCCGTCAGCTGTCTTCCACAACCAGGAAAACTCTCATTCTGTTCTGAAAGCACCTTTTCACAGAGATTTTAACTTTTTTTGGGAGGACTGTGAATGGATCACTGTACAAATGCTGTACAAATTCAGCCTGTAAATTACCCAGCAAATGGGGTGGTGGATAGGACATTCCATCTTGTGTTTTCAAGTCACTAAGCTTTGGAGTGGCACCACTGCTACACCTTTATCTGCAAAGCAACATGAGCTTTTTTACATCTACTTAAAATGGGACATGACAGATTATATAATGCGTATGTCATTACTTAAACTGATTTTCTTTATGTTCATTAATGTGAATTATTTTTGTTGGATCAATATAATGATGACGTGGAATAAAGGCCTTTCTCTGCAGCCTCTAAACACATAAATACACAAACCCTTATTATTGATCAGAAAGGTGTGCTGAAAGTAGCACACTAGATCTTGTATCAGACTCACGTGATAGCCAAAAATTCAATTTTTTCTTCCAGCTTTTCATGACACTGTTTCTTCAGATGCGCAATGCCAGCCTCTGGTGTGCAAGTGAGGAAGTATTCAGTAACCCAGGACAAGGGATGCAGTAGCCTCAATCTCAAGGATCAGAGAATGAGACAAAGAGCCTTTGGAAATAAGAATCATAGAATAATAGAATTATAGAATGGATTAGTTTGGAAGGAACCTTAAAGATCACCTAGTTCCAACCCCCCTGCCATGGGCAAGGACACCTCCCACTAGACCAGGTTACTCACAGCCCCATCAAACCTGGACTTGAACACCACCAGGGATGGGGCCTCTGCAACTGCCCTGGGCAACCTGTTCCAGTGTCTCACCACCCTCATATTGAAAAATTTCTTCCTAATATCTATTATAAATCTACCCTCTTCCAGTTTAAAACCCCTCATCCTGTCTCTACATGGCCTTGTAGTCCCTCTACATGTCCCTCTCCAGTTTTCTTGTAGGCCCCCTTCAGATACTGGAAAGCTGCTATAAGGCCTGCCTGGAGTCTTCTCGTCTCCAGTCTGAACAATCCCAGCTCTCTCAGCCTGTCTTCACAGGAGAGGTGCTCCAGCCCTCTGATCAGNAGTCTGAACAATCCCAGCTCTCTCAGCCTGTCTTCACAGGAGAGGTGCTCCAGCCCTCTGATCAGCTCCAGAGCTGGATGCAGTACTCAAGGCTCACCAGAGTGGAGCAGAGGGGGAGAATTACCTCCCTCGACCTGCTGGCCATGCTTCTTTTGATGCAGCCTAGGATGTGGTTGGCCTTCTGGGCTGCAAGTGCACGTTACCATCTGCTGTTGAGCTCCTCATCAACCAACACCCCCAAGTCCTTCTCCTCAGGGCTGCTCTCAATGCATTCTCTGCCCAGCCTGTATCTGTGCACGGGATTACATCAAGCCACATGCAGGACCTTGCAGTTGGCCTTGTTGAACTTTGTGATGTTGGCACAGGCCCACCTCTCAAGCCTGTCCAGGTCCCTCTGGATGGCATGTCTTCCCTCCAGCATGTCAACAACTCCACACAGCTTGGTGTCATTGGAAAATTTGCTGAGGATACACTCAATCCCAACATCCATGCTGACAACAAAGATGTGAAATAGTACCAGTCCCAGTACCATTCCCTGAGGAACACCACTCATCACTGCTTACAATTTGGACATTCAGCCATTGATCACAACTCTTTGACTGCGATCGTCCAGCCAATTCCTTATCCACCAAATGGCCCATCCATCCTCATCCATTCTCATCCATCCCCAGGCGAAGCTCCATGCACTCCAGCTGGTCATTGACATAGAGGATGACGCCCCCTCCTCATCTCCCCTGCTTGTCCTTCCTGAAGAGCCTGTGTATGTCCATTTTAACACTCCAGTCATAGGAGACATCCCACCATGTCTCCATGATGCCAATTAGATCATAGTCTTGCAGGTGTGCACACATCTCTAACTCGTGTGTGTTCCCCATGCTACGTGCATTTGCATAGAGGCATTTAAGTTGAGCCCCTGATGAATCTAGCTCCCTGGCTAGGGGAGAAGAGGTAGGCAATCACATCAACAGATGGATGAGAATATTGTATAGGTGATTTCATAATGTTCATTTTTGTGCATTTGCAAAATTGTGGGTCAAAAGGAAAGAGGAGAAACTGCAGTGAATTTAAGAAGGGCTGAAGATACAACATGCACTATGAAGCTTTTTGTCTAGCAGTCAGTGGAGCTAAACTTTACGTTTCAAAGGCAGCACGATGAGAGGCCAGATTAACAGTGGAGGAAGAGAAAAAAAATTTTTTTGAGCCTTCAATAATGCAGGATGACAAGAGTTTGCTGTGACGGCATGTTTAACATACTTTAAAAGCCAATTGCAGGATACTTTGTGGCACTACTGAGATCAGAGGAGACCAGGAATCCTAGAGGAGAGCAGAAATAGAAAAAACTTCAAGAAATCTCAAAATCCTTGTAGGTGAGTGAGAGAAGGAATTAAATATGAAATATAAACCACTGGTATGAATATGTAGATTTTAGTTTTGTGGCAAATGGGACATTCTGATTTTTTAGCCAAAAAAAAAAAAGATATTGAGCTGTGTGAAAACACAATTAGATAGAATGCTGTGAAGATTAATTCTAAATTTAGCACTGGGAGAACCAATAAACATATTTTATCAAAAGAAATAAGTAGCTAAGTGAAATCTGTGTTTTCCTGAATAAAAACAATTGAAGCAAACAAACGATGGCATTACGCATCTAATTCAAACATGAATATGGCAATATTGGATTTCATTGTGGCAGTTGTCCGCTGTCAATAAGCGTCACCATGACAAAACAGTTGAATTTTCTGAAAGTCAAAATGTGAAACAGAAGAGCCTGCTAATACGTGTAAAAGATTCAGGGTAGGGGCAACTGTCTCAGTTTTAGGATGTGCTTTGTTGAAATGCTTAGCTACAGTATAGTTCTTTTAGAAAGACATTAGGTGAAGAGATGCTGTACAATTAGAAATAAAGGTATCCTATTAAAAAAGTATCCTATTAAAAATGAGGTACATCATGGGAGGACTGTCCGTTATCATAGGCTTGGATGATATGTTTTTGCTAGAGGCTTACATTAGTATTCAGGCACTTGTTTTATATTTTTCCTGTTTTTACAGTACTATCCCCTTGAAACTCATTAAACCTTTTTGCCACAGTAGGCTAGCCACTCAGGCATGAATAATCTAAAGGGGGAACAGAATATTGTTACAAATACACAAGGGTCCATTACAAGACATAGTAAATTTAAAGATGATTAAAAAGCAACAACAAAGCACAGATACCCTCTCAAGCACATACAGCTATAACTTAACGAGTATGTGTTTTTCTTCTTGTAAAGGATTCATTAGAACGTAAGCCTTAGAACTGAGTGAAATAAATAACTTGGCCTGATTAATGAGCTACCACTAATCATCTCTAGATCATAAGTTCAAAACCAAAAAAGATTATTTATTTGTTATTGCTCCGTGCTTTATTTAATCATGACACCCATGCAAAGCAGGTGTAAAAATGCTGTACTGTGTATAAATGAGGACACATTCTAACATGACTGTGTTGTACACCTTTTTACAAGGCTGTTTGAGAGTTCCAGTTAAACAGAGCATCTAAAAATACATCCCTCTATTTAAAAGTCCTCGGGTTCAACTGACTGAAGTGCAACTACACGAGGGCTATATGGGTTTAAAAAATTAAAGTAAGAGTTTGAGACTTCTAAATCAATGTCCAGGTAGATGAGGCAAGTAACTCCAGATCTGCAGTCTGAACTTCCTTTGTTTAAAGGCTGGGGGAACACTGCAGGTAGTGTAATTTGCAAAGTGAACCAAGGACCTCCAACACTGTGTCTCACGTGTATGAGTCTGTCTTTTCTGTGCAAGGCAGTAAGTGAGAAATGGCTTTGTCCCTTTTCCCTTTTGTGGATTTATATAAAACCCATAGAATAAAACCAGAAATCTCCTCCTCCAAGCTCAAGAGAGTTCTATCCCAAAGAATATCAAGGCACACAGAAATGTCAGGAGGCCTATGTGGATGAACAGGGCACTCCTGGCCAAACTAAAAAAAACAAAAAGGAAACATACAGAGGGTGGAAGGAAGGATGGGTAACGTGGGAGGAATACAGAAATCGTTCAGACATCCAGGGATGAAATCTGGAAAACTAAAGCCCAAATGCAATTGAATCTGGCCAGGGATGTCAAAGACAACAAGAAGGGCTTCTATAAGTACATAAGTGACAAAAGGAAGACTAGAGAAAATGTGGGCCCATTGCACAGCGAGACAGGGGACTTGG
Organism: Chionis minor; assembly: GCA_013398295.1. NCBI lineage: Eukaryota > Metazoa > Chordata > Aves > Charadriiformes > Chionidae > Chionis > Chionis minor. Next base: position 7,961 of record VZSF01007711.1, on the reverse strand, counting down.
TTACACAGGGCATGGAAAGGGCTGAGGTACTAAAAGACCTCTTTGTCTCAGTCCTTACTAGCAAGACTGGCCTTCAGGAATCCCAGGTCCCAGACACCATGGGAAAAATCTGGAGCAAGGAAGATGTACCCTTGGTGGAAAAGGATCAGGTCAGAGAATCCTTAAACACACTGACATATATAAGTGTATGGGCCCTGATGGGATGCACCCACAAGTGCTGAGGGAGCTGGCTGATGTCATTGTGAGGACACTCTCAATAATCTTTGATCAGTCATGGCAACTGGGAGAAGTANGCAAGACTGGCCTTCAGGAATCCCAGGTCCCAGACACCATGGGAAAAATCTGGAGCAAGGAAGATGTACCCTTGGTGGAAAAGGATCAGGTCAGAGAATCCTTAAACACACTGACATATATAAGTGTATGGGCCCTGATGGGATGCACCCACAAGTGCTGAGGGAGCTGGCTGATGTCATTGTGAGGACACTCTCAATAATCTTTGATCAGTCATGGCAACTGGGAGAAGTACCCAAAGACTGGAGGAAAGCAAAAGTCATTCCTGTCTTCAGAAAGGGCAACAGGGAGGACCCAGGGAACTACAGGCCAGTCAGCCTCACCTCCATCCCTGGGAAGGTAATGAAACCATTTCCAGGGTCATCAAGGACAAGAAAATCATCAGGAGGAGGCAGCATGGCTTAACCAATGGAAAGTCACGCTTGACCAACTCCATAACTTTCCATGATGAAATGACTGGGCTGGCACACAAGGGGCCAGCAGTGGTTATTGTCTACAGGGACTTCAGTAAGACATTTGACACTGTCTCACATAAGATCCCTAAAGACAAGCTGTTGATGGCTGAATGGGCTGAATAAACAGAGAATGAGGTGGACTGAAAACTGGATGAATAGCCAAGCCTAGAGGGTGGTGATCAGTGATGCAAAGTCTAGTTGGAAGCCAATAACTAGCAATGTACCCTAGGGGTCAATACATCTTCATTAGTGGTTTGGTACCCTCAGCAAGTTTTTGGATGACACCAAACCAGGAAGAATGTCTGATACGCCAGAGGGTTGTGCTGCCATCCAGAGGGATCTCAACAGGCTGGAGAAATGTGCTGACAGGAACCTCATGAAATTCAATAAGGGGAAGTGTAAAGTTCTGCACATAGAGAGGAACAACCCCATGCACCAGTATATTCTGGGGAACACCAAGCTGGAAAGCAGTTTGGCAGAAAAGGATCTGGGGATCCTGGTAGACACCAAGTTGAACATGAGGAAACAATGTGCCCTTAGGCAAAGAAGGCTAATGGTGTCCTGGGCTGACAGCAGGTCGAGGAAGGTGACCAGGGCCTCCTGCTGTGTCCAGTTCTGCGCTCCTCAGTACAAAAGAAGCACAATGACCTCCCTCAAACTGGTGGCCACGCTTCTTTTGATGCAGGCCAGGGTGAGGTCGGCCTTCTGGACTGCAAGTGCACATTACCATCTCCTGTTGCGCTCCTCATCAACCAACGCCCCCAAGTCCTTCTCCTCAGGGCTGCTCTCAATGCATTCTCTGCCCAGCCTGTATCTGTGCATGGGATTACCTCGAGCCACATGCAGGACCTTGCAGTTGGCCTTGTTGAACTTTGTGATGTTGGCACAGGCCCACCTCTCAAGCCTGTCCAGGTCCCTCTGGATGGCATGTCTTCCCTCCAGCATGTCAACTGCTCCACTCAGCTTGGCGTCATTGGAGAATTTGCTGAGGGTTCATTCAATCTGAGTGTCCATGTCACCAACAAAGATGTTCTTTCCAGGGCTTTATCCTGGCTTTATCCCACTGTATTCTATCAAGCAGATTCCTGGAGAAGTCAAAGTCTGCTCTCCTGAAGTCCAGTGTAGCGAGCTTACTGTGAGCTCTCCTCACCACCCTAAGGATCTTGAATTCTGCCATCTCATGGTCATTGCAGCCAAGGCTGCCCCTGAGTGTGATATTCCACACCAGCCCCTCCTTGTTGCTGAGAACAACGCACAGCACTTCGTACTTATATCTTTACTTTCTTCAGACAAAGAGCCTAAAGGAATTAATGAGTAGAAATCTACGTCTGAATTCCCTTTCCCTCCCTGTTCCTGGAATTTAGGCAGCCGGGTCAAGGTTGTCATTTGTTGCTGCCATTGTTTTTAGACAGTCAAACCTTGTCTTGAAAAATCAATGTGTGCAAAAGTCATTTCAAGTAACCAAAGAGGCCTCAGTATTTGCTGTTAACAGTGGAAGAGGAGGACATGGTACTGTTGTCCACAGCCTGGGTTCTATCTGATGAGCCTGTTCATACAGCAGCAAAGTTAAGGAGCAGTTCACATGCTCCAACTTAGGTTACTTAGCGCCTTTGAGAAGGGTCTAAATATCCCACATTTGGTGTCATCAGTAACCATACTGGACGATGTGGTAGCATAGTTTATGGTGCCTCAGGGCTTTCTTTGATTGCTCTCTTGAATTTCGATGCAGAGATCCTGACAAAAATATTTATTTTGATACATAACTTAAATGCTTTCTTAGACATAAGCCCTCCTGATTTTGGCTAAGGAGTAATGCCCAACTTGTTTTAGTTTGTGATGATTGTGAATTGCAAAAAAAATCATTATGGCTAGTGGAGCTATATTCATGTAACACTGTAGCATTTAATGTTTTACTTTACCCTAGTGTAAATGTGTTTCTAATGTATACTATCTCACTGGGCTACTGAGAATTTAAATTCTTTAGTGTTTATAGGACGATTATGGTCCTCAAATGAAGGCATTCAAAATGCAAAATTATGACTTAAGAGAATCCTGACATTTAAAATTCAGCTGGAATTATTTTGACATGTCAAAGACGCAGTGAATTTTGAATGTATGGAAAGTGTTCAGAGGGATATTCGAGCCTTTGTATTTTTCCCTGTACTGCAATGATGTCCATTTGCGATACATCAAAAGTTGGAGCTCCAGAAGTGAAATTGACTCACAGAAACCAAAACTGAAGAAACCAGTTCGGAACTTGACCATTAAATGCTCTAAAAAGTAGTGTATATACTAGTTCAGTGAAAACGAGATGGTCTTTAAGACCTCTGAGGACAAGAAAATAATGCCAAAACTGAACTCTGTCAGAAGAAAAGACCTGAAAGGTTAGGGTAGCTAGAAAAAAATGGAAGATTAAGAGAGAGTCTGCATAACTGAATGGGTGAAATTGAATCATAAACAATTCTGTCATAGGGAGCTTTCTGTCTGTAGCTTCAAATGTGTAAGGAATACAGAAAGTGGAACTGGCATCTCTTTGCTTTATTGCTAAGTTTGTGACAGAAAATGAAATTTCATGTTTGGACAGGCTGTTAAATTGAAGGTATACTAGAGTCTGCTTTTTACTTTTATTCTTTTATTGTTGCATGAAACTATCTAATCCCAATGACACTGAAGTACAGAAAGAACGCAAAATCTGATGGCCACTATCTGTGAAGACGTGTTACGATGGAGTAATTCTTTCTTTGGCTAAGATGCAAACAAGTTATTAAGAAAACTAATGCTTGTGATTTTGTCACTTGCTTGTATTCTAGATATTGCAAGGCCTTTTTTTTCCTCATTAGAATGTGCTTTTTCAAAATGTTCATAGATCTAAAGGTAACCTTGCAAAAATTCTAAAAGCCTGGAAAATGTATGCAAAAATATTCAAGCATATAAAAAGGGAGGATTTTTTTTCCCCTGAACTATCATAATTGAAATTATAATGGAATTATACTGAAGAATAAGGCTGAGGATAATGATTGTTTTTCAGCTATTTAGTCTACAGGCAAGCCTGTTGCTGAAATTGCCATTATAGGTATTGAGACATAAATCAGAGGGAATTGATCCTTACCCTAACACATCCTTGATCTGACGGCTGGAAATAAATCTATTGGTTCTGAGACTGTGAGTTTGTTCTTATGTTTGGATTGGCCAGGAAAATAATACCATTACTGCCACAAATAATCAGACAAGTTTATGAAGAACTATTTGTTTCTCTGATTAACTTTATTTAAAATTTATTTAGTTCTTTAAATTCATCCATGTATTTTACTATCCTGTGTTTTTAGTCAGGTGGTTTCATTACTAAAATGTAAAGAAATGTGTGTGATTGGAATGTTTTCCCATTCACGGGGATTCTTGGATTTGAAGATTTCTAAGACTGGTAAAGCCCCTAACAAATGACATAATGGTGGTACAAAAAACCCACCCTGTAATTGTCGTAAAAAAGTTAACCTATATATGTGCATTCTGTTAGCTTTATAAGGAGAAATGACTTGGTATTCATTATTTTTCCTAGTGTTCAAAACTCCTGTTTGGCAGAAATAGAAAGTAAGGGCTGATCAAATTAGACTCAGAAAATATCTACAATAGTTTCATATTCATTATAACAAGTTTTTTTCTTACAATTTTAAAAGTAGTTGAGGTTGGTTGGAGACTGTGTAGCTCGCAGCGTCTAAAAGTTTGTATAGGCATTAATATTGAACCTTGTGATATTTGGTTATGGTGCAGTTAGCAAGCAGAAATAGCAAGCTTTTCTATTTTATTCATGATGTTTTATCTACTGTCATGTCTATGTTAGTGCCAGAATGAGACGAGATAGATTTCTAGCTTTTGTTTTCCAGATTTACCTATACTTAAATTAAAAGGAAAAAGGAAAGAAGGCATTTAGTAGCAAACCATAAATGGTGTAAAAAGGGAGCAAATATTGTTATTGGGAAAGTAGAATCCTGTGAATTCATTTTTCATTAAATATGTTATCTGTCAAGAAAATAGGTCAACTTTTTGGGAATTTAATTTTACAGAAGATGCCATCTGTCTTTTCCAATAGTTACAGGGAAGGATGACTTTTCATTTGTTTGTTTTGTATGAAATATCATAGTGTTCTCTAAAGGGAGAACCATCCTTCAGGTTAGCTCTTTACAAGAAAAGAGTCTTTTTAAAATATTAAAGTATTAACTGCATTCTAAAATGATTTTCAGCTGTTAATGAGTCCATGTAAAATTTTTATGTGAGATGAAAACCAAATCTATTCAAAAAGTAAGGACTCAAGTTTTACTCAAGGTTTTTTTGGTTTTTTATTCACTATGAGATGTAAAACCTAGACATTGGTTTTGCTGGCCTGATACTCCCAGAGGCCAAGAAGTCAAACTCTGGACTCTGGTTTCTAGATACCATTATAAATGGACACGACAATTCAAATGGGCCATTTGGGGTTTGAGAGCCAATAAAGCAATCTGTTCAGGTATAGCCCATAAGGCTTGGCTCTAAAATTCTAATAAATTCCCAACCTTACATTGGATGCTTGAGCTCCCTCTGTAATGCACATCTAAACATTTCCCACAAATATTCATGAATTCAGTCTTAAAGGCTCTAATAACAACCACATGGCTTAAGAAGAGTCCGCTAGAGATCTAGACCTTAAAAATGAATAAGAAAATCAGCCTCTGCTATTAAAATACACAGTAAAATATCATTTGTTATATAATTCCAAATACATACACTGGATAACTGAGCAAGAATCAGCTGAGTGTCCTTTAGATTTATAAGTAACCCAGCTATGGCAGTGAGCAGAAATATTGAGTATAAGCCCCCTAAAGCTATTACTGAAAAATCAGTCCTGAAGATCCAATATTGTGCACTATCTAAACCATGTAACTAGAAGTCATTCACTGCCTTCCTTTAACAGGAGTGAGAGAATACTTGACCATGCAGTGTGCATGTTGAAATTCCTTCCTTTGATGCTGAAAAGGCAGAACTGTATAGGTACTTTGAGTAAACTTCAGCGTGCTTGGAGAAGGAAAAATAGGACATCAGTGATAAGGCAAATGACCAGGTTTCAATTTGGGATATCTGCCTCATTGAATTTCACTTCTATGATACTGATTTGACAGAGAAATTGGTTTTCCTGCCTTTTTGCAGTTCCTGAGAGCTTACTTAAATAGGTTATCTGATGGCAGAAGATGGCCTTTTACCTTGAATTTCTCCTTGATGTGTGAAAAGCAGGATAAGTGTCTACGAATTGGCTATACTCATTTTACACTAGTACAAATAGCTATAGAGACTGCAAATTAATAAAAAAAGGTATCTTGAGGGTGGGCATGTAGCCTCTGCTCTATTTTAATCAATGACTTTTGGCCTCTAGATTCAATGAGTCTAAAATTTTACCTTGCGATCCAAAATCTCCATAGCCATGAAATTTAACTGTGGGATGGTAGCCCAGTTCAGCACCATAAGAGAGTACGGCCATGAGAAACTGTGGACTTGAACGTACAACTGAATGTACTTGGAGATATGGTTTTGCTGCTGGATTACCAGTAAGAGTTTTTCTGCTCCACAAAATGACTCTTGGACCTGAATTCATGCCTATTTTTCACATTTAGATTTTTCCAGAATTCTGTGACATGCTAATTTGCAAGATGAGCTACAGAAAAAGCTATTTCCAGAGATTATTACTGATGTTATTTGGGGCAAACTGAGTGACAGCTACTATTTCTTCCCTAAGCTGCTGTGAAATTTCATCCATTCTTCACCAGTCTGAGCTGTTCAAAACTGGGATCATTCAAGAAATTCACTGAATTATTTTTTGTACGGCTCTGGATGAACTTGCATTCTTAAAAATATAGCACATAAATAAATGACAGTTGTAATGAAATATGCTATTGACTTTGAACTTAGTCAATTTAGATGTTAATTTCTCATTTGCTTGCATGATAATTCTGCAGATGAACTAAATCAGCACATTGCTGCAGTGTTCAAACATTATCTTCTCTTGTCATGCAGTGAATATAGTTTCGTGGTGGAATAAGGATCATGAAATATGTCACAAGGACAAAATCCGGCAACTGTTGAGAATGGGATTGCAAGAATGAAACTTTGGGAGATAACCAGAAATGGAGCAGACTAATCCAACATAAGTTATACAAAAACAGGCCCTTTGCTATATGTTAATATGCTGAGCCTTAACTTGCCATGGACCAGGCTCCTAGGCGTTTGCTGCCCGTGCAATACCACCGACAGCTTCTTGCAGAGGGATGTGACCGGCGATGAGATAAATACTAAAGCTGTACCAACTAACTCCCAGCTCCCAGAAGCATCCTAGCAGTCTTTAGCCCAGCCAGTCATGCCAGTTCTGCACTCCTCAAGTGCCCAGAGCTCTTGTGCGAAAAGCGGAGCTAGAGTGCGAAAGCAGCTCAGTACTAGATTTCAGGTCTTGTTTTGAAAATCTCAAGCATTTATCTTTTTCTTTACACCTTTAGCTACATACAAACCATATCCCCTTCATCCTCCCTAACCCCTCCAAGACAGAAGACGGAATCTCTCTACCTTAGACCCAGGCAAGTCTGGATATTCTGGGAAAAACTAGCTATCTTAGGAAAAGAAGGTTGAAAAAAGGACTTAAAGTCATTGCAATTTTTAGGCATAGATTTTCTCCAGTAGTGGCTAATTTCTTCATACTTCTTGGCCTGTATTCTCAATTTGAGAAAGTGTCGCTGATAGGAAATATTGATATACTAGGTAATTTTAAAATTACTTTATTTTTATGCCAATAGTTACATTAAAACTGAGACTGAGGGCTAATGGACTCCTCCTTAGTTCTGTGAAAAAGACAATGTTCTGGGTAAAAAGAACTGTTGTGAAATCCATGGCTATTTTTTGTTATCAAGTTCAAAAGGAACATCAATAAGAATGCCAGTGCCTGAAGTCCTTTTGTCCCCTTCAAAGAATATACATTGAATGTTGAATGTTTCGTAATAACAGCGCTTGTGCCTGTGATGATTCTGATACAGTGATCTGGAAACTGGTGGTAGAGGCATATCAAAGAAACTGGAACAGCTTTGGATAAAACAGCAGAATTTTACTCTTGTAGAGACAAATAATCAATAATCTGCAATTTCAGGAAGCTGGCCAGATCAGTGACATGGATTACCTCAAAATCAAAGTTCAATGACAGCCTTT
>VZSF01007710.1:0-79388 GCA_013398295.1 Chionis minor | reverse complement strand
GTCCCTGCTGGAACCAGGACATTTACAAACAGAAAACAGCCCTACATGACCACTATCTGCAGAAAAAATTTATACTGGCTATTTAACATTATCTGAATGTAGCTTAATAAACTCTACATCAGGAACTAACTTGAGGAGTTCTTGGGTTGACGAGATTCTCTACCCAGCATGCTAATTAACATATATAAAGGTAGAAATGGTGTCACCGCCACTTCGCCTAAGCACAGTAGGAGATGCCTTTGAGAGTCTCCAGAGCTGTCTGAAACTCTAACCTGGAGAGGTCTTGTAACATTAGCCAAGTGCTTTTTTGTAAAGGTGGTAGTTAACAGTGGTATGAGTCAATTCTCTTGTCTGAAGTTGGTCCATTTTCTCAAATCTACCCATTGCCTCAAATCTATCCATTGCCTCATCTGTGCAGAGACTAGATGCATAGCTACTTGGCGTCACCAAAGGAATTGGGCTGAATGCACTCGGTTTATACACAGACACACGGGTATGCAATCATTATAATGTTAGGACAAATCACAGAATCACAGAATGTTAAGGGTTGGAAGGGACCTCTAGAGATCATCTGGTCCAACCCCCCTGACAGAGCAGATTCACCTACAGCAGGTTGCACAGGATGGCATCCAGGTGGGTTTTGAATGTCTCCAGTGTCAGAGACTCCACCACCTCTCTGGGCAGCCTGTTCCAGTGCTCTGCCACCATATTAATTTAATCTTTATAGCACAGTTATAACTTAAATTTCATAGACCTTGGCATAATATATTCCGTGTACTGTTAGATGTATGAAGAAACATTCTAGGGAGAACTGTTAGAAAGAACAGAAATCTTACACTGCTATCAATAGCAAAGTAGAAGCCAGTATTTAATACAATTAAAATCATTGTGAAGTGAATAAAAAAGATCCTGCTGGTTCTTAATCCATGTCATTCGTTAATTCCTAATTGTAATTCTGACAGGATTTAAGAGATATATCTGACCTCTTGACTTCTCTAATACTACTATACTTTGAAGCTCTCTGCAAAACAGTTATTCATTATTTAGGACAGATTAATATCTTAAATATTATTCAAAGTAGCTGCATAATGTGGTAATAGTAACAGCTATTATTCTTTTAGTCAGGAGAAAAAAAAATCATGCATGTATGTAAAGACATTACAAGTTTAAACTTCTCAAAAGATCTTTATATTTCAGTGAAGGTCTTTTTCCATGGGCTTAATAGGGATTTTAACACAGGTTTAATTGAGATGTTGGAATGTCATTTGCATACCAGTAGAAAGCAAACTACGTGGACTGCTTTGCTGCAAATGTTTTAAGATTCTCTGACAAGCTAAGTCAATTCCATTATCATATTAATAGGTAGGTGATAAGGTGGGAAAGAGAGAAGGGGTTTTGTTTGGCTCTCTGTTAGTTTTATAAGAAAAAAGTGTCAAATCACACAGAAATACGGTGTTGCTTTTTATATATGTATGAAATATTTTGAATGTGCCAAGTCTGCATAATACTTATCCTATTATCTGCAAGCTAGGTATTACAGACTCTTTTGCATCTAAAAGCTGTTTTGTTGTAGAAATATTTAATAAAGTTGTTGAATGTATTCATAGGACAAAATACAACAGTTTGTAGTGTTATAAAAAACCATAAATGAGGAGAAAATTATTGATAATCAAGTCAGTTCCTTGCAACAGAAAGCATCGCTTTCCATACTTCATATTGACACAGTAATTTTTTTTTCCTTCTTGTTTTTACTGACTTTCCTGGAACCTTACATCTCTAAAGGCTCTAATTTCAAATCTGAATTTATGCATTTTATACCAGTTTCTCCTATTGCCACCCCTGTTCTTAAGAACTAATTGCTTTTGCCCCCTGTGTTTTTAACCCCATGCATGTTTATAAACAATATTCATACTCATCTCAGTCTTTATTCTGTTCAACTAAGTCAAAAGCTTATTATCTTCTTTTATAAAATAGACTTAGTTACTAGTGCTCTTCGCTTCCAGATTCAATTTATATTCATTGAATACAGGTGACCAGAGAGTGTAACTTGTTCTGACTTAGGCTCACCAGTAAATTGTGAAATGGCTTGAGTACTCTGTTGTTACTGGAAGTATCTCTGTAATTTGTCTTGGGGTTTCCTTTTTTTATTGCCTGCACCATGCATAGAGTTCCCCATCAACCTATGATCCCTTAAGGTGGCTATCTTTCTCTACTTTCTGGTTGTTGCCAGCTGACTTTTTGCTGGCTTACAACAGAGGTTCCTGGGACCTTGCATTTTTTATTACTTTCATTTCGTTTCTATTATCCGAGTGTTTAAGCTCATAAAGTTCTTTCTGTATGAAATCGCAGATGTTGCTTCACAAATTTTAACAGCAAATATTCAACTGCAAGGTACATGATCACATGAAATTTAGGTGAGATGAGGAAATAACTTCATATTCAAGTCCAAGAATTTAGCATTAGTCTAATTAAAACCTTAGCAGTCTAATCAAAGAATTACTACTTCAGTTACAAGGATGCTAATGCTTATACTCCAAATTATCCAGTTATCTGTTATCAAGTTGTCCGGTTATACTCCAAATTATCCATCTAATTTCCAATAATGCTGTACAGATACTTTCTACAATTTACACCTTCCTTTGGTGTTATTCTGATCTCTACAGTGCCCCGTGTGTTCTAATTCTTTAGAAAGAAAATGAAGTAGGTTGCAGTGTCTTCAGTATCACAAGTTCTTTTCTGAGAGTAGTGTGTCGTTAACATTGGTGGTTTCTTCTTCCTCATGCAAGGTCTGCTTGAGGTTATTTCTGTGTTTGTTAACATTGTCTGCTTACTTGCTCTTTCTACATGGTTTTGAAATTCTCTGTTACATCCAAATTTACCGTATTTTATTGTTGAAGACTTGTTCTGTGTTCTCTTTGTTATTACTAAAACCAGTTTTATCCTTCATTGTCCAGTAATTGACCATCTGTGATTTGTGCTTATACACTTGGTGTCTTTGTTTTTTTCTTGTGCATATACTTTTGGGGGATTTGTTTGTTTCACAGGTCTCCTTTGCATCACGCCATCCTTGACAACTTATCATAGTCTTAGAAGGCATTCAATAAATTTGGTTGAACAGAATGTGGGTTTTTTATCATGAAGCAAGCTGCCTGCTGGATAGTGTTAAAGCATCAGCTCAGAAAAGAAAAAGACTGATCAAGAAAAATCATCATGTCATTCACAAAGCCTCCCCTTGTTCTTAGCCAAGAAGGGAAAAAAAGGAAATAACGTATTTTTTTACCAAAGATAGAATACTCTTATTAAATAAATATGTTAATATTGTGGGTCTAATCTCAGCTGATTAATTTTCAACATATTTTTTATTCATCTACATCCCTTTTGGCCTGTTACCTCAAAGCACACGTCAGCAGTGACTGTCAACTCTCCTTTTTGCACTGTCTGACTCTCCTATAGAATAATGAAAAGAAATCAATGTTGTTCTGAAGAAAAGCTCTTTCCTATGTATTTTCTTACTGGTCTTGGGCATTAAAAATATATACATTAAGTTACTTAGTAACATTTTCTATGTAGCTATGCAAGTATGTTATATTTTTAACTTGTACTTTTATCTTTTTGATTCTTCTATATCACCTGTATCATGGATTTTCATGGTTTTTCTGTTCTTTGCACTGGATATCTAAGGAACATTCTGTATCTTGACTTTATGGCTTGCTCACCACTCCTCTTGAATCATGTATAGGAAATGAAGGCAGTAAATGGCCATAAAGTTATCTTTCTCAGAAGTACCAGATTACATTAAAGAAGATTAGATTAAAATAGAAATTTCATACATTTCTTGTCACTAAAAGGTCCTTTATCAGAATTAAATGAGTCTCCTGTTTACATGGAATAATCTTATAGCAATATAGCAGTCTTAAAAATATATGGCAACATATTAGTCAATAATTGTTCAAAATTACCTGGATTGATTATAAGAAGGACAATTAAATTTTATTTAATAATCTGGAGAGTAGCGCAGGGCAAAAATGCAACCACCACTTAGAGCTTTTATAAAACACAAAGACCAGCCAGGCACCCTGCTCTTATTGAAAGTAAATGGGAACTGGTAGCATAAAATTGTTTATACCTTTGGAAATCTCTTTCATAAAATAGTTTGCCTCCAGTGATCAATCTTCACAAGTTTTAGTGTAAAGGAACTATTTTTATCTTAATGAAATATGGATATAATACCTTGCCTTGGTGATTCCTTGCATGTTGACAATCTTGACTAATGTTCCTCGATCCTTCTCATCCATTAATACAAGATCTAATACAAATTCTTGGGAGATACTACAGAATCAGATAGAGGGAATGCAATCCTCTGTTGTCTTCTGTAGTTTTTTGTTCTTGAGCAAAGTCAGTGTAAGCACTAGTAAAAGAAGATAGTATATTCTTTCTTCCACATTACACTCATTTTCTGTAGATGAAAATAATCACAGTATGTTCAACACTGAAGAATTAGGAACATTAGGTTACAAGATTATATTTAATGTATGAAAAAGGATTTAAAAGACTTGACTAGTTGTTTCACAAATCAGTTTGCATTTTGCCAATGTCTTCAAACAAAGTAACGTGCTGAATAGATTTCTGATAATGAGTCTGGAGACTTATAAAGGGAATTGCATATCTTTTTCCCCTTGTATTGTGTACAGTAAAAATATTAGTGTGGGAAAAAGTCTCTGAAATATAAGTCATTAATGATATAACTTGCTGGGTCCTAAAAAACAAAGCAAGCTGTTCAAGAGCAATCCATCGATACATAACTTGTTATTTTGTATGTATTGTTGTATTAGTAACAAACTCACTGCAAGGAGGGAAGCATGCTTATGCAAACTAGTAATGCCTAGGAAAATTTCAACTGCCTAGCATGAGTCAAATATTGAACCTGTTCCTTATTTTTCTGAAAAAAACATTATGATATTCTTATCAACTTTTCATCCAATAGGTTCATGACAATAGCTGTCACGAAGGGCATGATATGTCACAAAGACATAGGCTCGCTTTGTTCTTAAATTCAAGGACCTGAGACTACATTTCGATTGAGATTAACTAATTATTAGTCTGAAGGTTATTCAGGAGATGTATCCTCTCAATTCCTTCTGCCAAAGCTGCTCCACTATGCATAAAGTAATAAAATATTAACTAGGCTTGTGAGCATATGGAAGCCTGATTTTATAACTTGGTGGTAAGAGTACTCTTCTAAAATGGAAGAGATGTATAACCTCTTTTAATTCTAATGAGCTTTTTATTATTGGATTTAAGTATTTGGGGCTGAGGGGGAAAAAAAAAAAAGAAAGGAAGAAATCTCTTTGAATTATAAGGCACCTACAATATCCAGATTTTCCAGGACTAGCCTCCACTGTTAATTATTAAAGACTTTAGTTCTGTGGGTCCTCTATCATACCTGCCAAATTGATGTGGCATCTTGTATTTCCCCAGAGCATCTAAAATGGCCCTAATCTCCAAAGTTAAGGCAAGTAAACCAAGCCTCTAATCAACACAGCCAACTGAGCTTCCTGAGTTATTTGTCTCACCATAAAATATGCTTGGTCAGCTGAACAGTTTTCATTAACCATATTGCCTGTGGGCTTTGTTTGATTGCTGTACCATAAGTGTCAAGCACTAATTAAAATAACCTAGTTTATCTGAGACATCTTGGCACTGGCAGATACGATGCAGGCTCTACAGAAATCTTTGCTATTTATATTCAGTTTACATGGCAAGGTTTTGGTAGTGGAAAGGCTGCAGGGGTGGCTTCTGTGAGAAGCTGCCCCCATGTCTGACAGAGAGTTCCAGCGAGCTGCAAGAATGACCTGCCACTGGCCAAAGCTGAGCCCATCAGTAACATTGGTAGTGCCTTTGTGATAATATACTTAAGAAGAGGTAAAAAACACTGCACAACAGCAGCTGGGAGATAGGACTGAGAAAATGTGAGAGAAAGAGCCCTGCAAACACCAAGGTCAGCAAAGGAGGGGGAGGAGATGGTCCAGGCACCAGGGCAGAGATCCCCCTGCAGCCCATGGTGAAATCCATTGTGATGCAGGTTGTTCCCCTGCAGCTCATGGAGGTCCATAGTGGAAAGGATAGCTTCCTGCAGTCTGTGGGGGACTCCACAACAGAGCAGGTGGATGTTCCCTGTAGGAAGCTACAGCCTGTAGAAACCCCATGCCAAAGCAGGCCCCTGGAAGAAACTGTGGCCCATGGAGAGGAGCCCAAGCAGGAGCAGATTCTCTGGCAGGTCTAGTGCTGCTCAACATCTTTGTCACCAACGTGGACAGTGGAATTCAGTGCACCTTCAGCATGTTGTTGATGACACCAAGCTGTGTGGAGCGGTCGACACACTGGAGGGAAGGGATACCATCCAGAGGGACCTGGACAGGCTTGAGATGTGGGCCTATGGCAACCTAATGAAGTTCAACCAGGCCAAGTTCAAGGCCCTGCACCTGGGTCACAACAATCCCAAGCACAAATACATGCTGAGCAGAGAATGGATTGAGAGTAGCCCTGAGGAGAAGCACTTGGGGGTGTTGGTTGATGAGAAATTGGACATGATTCAACCATGTGCTTTTGCAGCCCCGAAGGCCANCACAACAATCCCAAGCACAAATACATGCTGAGCAGAGAATGGATTGAGAGTAGCCCTGAGGAGAAGCACTTGGGGGTGTTGGTTGATGAGAAATTGGACATGATTCAACCATGTGCTTTTGCAGCCCCGAAGGCCAACTGTATCCTGGGCTGCATCAAAAGAAATATGGCCAACAGGTCAAGGGAGGTGATACTGCCCCTCTACTCCATCTCTTGTGAGACCCCACCTGGAGTACTGCATCCAAGTTTGGAGTCTGCCACAAAAGAAGGACATGGACCTGTTAGAGCAGGTCCAGAGGAGGGCCACAAAGATGATCAGAGGCCTCGAGCATCTCTTCTGTGAAGACAGGCTGAGAGAATTGGGGTTGTTCAGCCTGAGGAAGAGAAGGCTAGCGGGAGACCTTATAGCAACCTTCCAGTCTCTGAAGGGGGCCTACAAGAAAGCTGGAGAGGGGCTTTTTACAAGGGCATGTAGTGATAGAACAAGGAGTAATCATTCAAACTGGAAGAAGGCAGACTTAGAATAGAAATTAGGAAGAAATTTTTCACTCTGAGGTTGGTGAGGCACTGGAACACGTTGTCCAAGGAAGCTGTAGGTGCTCCATCCCTGGAAGTGTTCAAGACCAGGCTGAATGGGGCTTTGAGCAACCAGGTGTAGTAGGAGGTGCCCCTGGCTGTGGCAGGGGAGTTGCAACTAGATGATCTTTAAGGTCCCTTCCAATCTAAACCATTCCATGATTCTATGATTGTATGACTGTGGCCCTTGAGGGACCCACAGTGGAGCAGTCCATGAATGACTGTATCCTGTATGTGGGACCCCACGCTGGAGCAGGGGAAGAGCACGAGGAGGAAAGAACTGCAGAGACAACGTGATGATTTGACTGTAACTGCCATTCCTCATCTCCTTGCGCTGCTCAAGGTGGTGGAGGTAGAAGAATCCAAAGTGAAGTTGAGCCTGGGAAGAAGAGAGGGGTGGGGGAAGGCTGACCTTTTAGATTTGTTCTTATTTTATTATTATCCTACTCTGTTTTTAATTGGCAATAAATTAATCTTCCCCCAGTAGCATCTGTTTTTCCTGTGACAGTAATTGCTGAATGATCTCCCTGTCTTTATCTTGACTCATTAATTTTTTGTTGTATTTTCTCTCCTGTCCTGTTGAGGAGGGGGAGTGATAGAAGGGCTTGGTGGGCACAGAGTTAACCCACCACACTCTTCTACACTGGCAGGTAGATAACAATGTTCTCAATCCAGGATATCTCAAATGGCACTATCTTCCTATTCAAGACAGTTGAACTAAGCCCCACATGTCTACCAGAGAGCATATTAAAAACTCAGTTTTTGAAGTAATGAGGAGGTAGTTAACTAGCTGAAACCAGGTATTCCCCTATGCATGGGCATGTTATAGTAGTCAGACACTGAGAACACCACTAAACCCCTCCTGAGAACTCCTAAATGGAGGAGACTTCATTTAAGGCTGTGGAGCCATGTAGTCAAGTAATACATTATTGCCATTTTTAGTAACAGGCTATAGTCTATGCACTGCTTTTGCAAGGCCTCAGGAATAAAGCTTGTCAGACTTTCTTTGTCTGAACTTTTTAAAAAATACCCGTGACTCATTTGTACACAGTTCATCTCTAACAGTGTCTTTAGCTCTGGCTAAACAGTTTTATTTTTGCATGTGTTTGTATGGCAGAACCATAGTTTTGTATTTAACAGGACAAACAAGCAACTAATTTGTGCAGAATGAGATGCTTATCACTCTAATTTGGTAATGTAGTATGGAGAAATACAGGGGCCAAGGCTAGCATTAGAGACACCATGCCTTTAAGCAGCTCGAAAATAGTTAAATAATCTCACACCTAGTATTGGATGAAACATTTCAGGGATAATCAAGAGAACAAAGAACTGTTGTCTACTATTAAACTTTTTCTGTATATTAGTATTAATTTCTTCTTTTCTGGTTTTTTTTTTTGTTCTGTAACAATTGAATCTGAAGTAATAATAACTATTTGGATCACCTATCAAGATTTCTATTGTACAAAAAATATTTTCTTGGATATTTTTTCCTGTTTGCCCACAAGATTTTCAGTGTAAGCAGCTGATAGGTAATACAAAACCACTGGTGACTCATGGACCAGCAGCTGAAAGCCAAGGAAACCCCCTAGGAGCTTTAAGTGTTCATATTTGTGAGCAAATAAGTCAAAGCCCTTTTTACTGTAGTATAATCTTACCTCTGGACAGATAGCTAAGGCATGCACTGTTTTCAGATATTTACAATGACTCATGGTCTATTATCAATGTCAAGAAAAAGAGCTATAGTAGTATCAGTTTTAAATAGTGTTAGTGCTAATTTATTTATACTTTTTTCTTTTATACAAAGTAGTTCAGACTACTAAAGCCACTGGTAAGGTAATTCCCATTTGCATGATTTGGAGAAGGTATGTCAATTATGGAAATCAATGAACAATTTGTGATAAATTATTCTCCATGGGATCCATGTAAATTGACTAACACTAAATATATGTTCCAATTGATTAGATCTTAAGATGCAGGCACTTGGCAGGAGTGGAAATATGTACACATAGGAGGGTGTTTGTAGAAGTAACATTCATAAATTCATGCATACGTATATATGTATAAAAGTTTTATTTCTGCTTTCTCACCTTCTTACATCTTCTCCTAGACATAATCTCCTCTGCAAGTCAGTACCTTAGTCAAACAGAAAAGACATATTAATGGATTCAATGGAAGCGCTGGACCTACTAGTTTTTTAGATGTTACAGGTTTGACTGAAGGCTGTGTGTTCATTATGACTGTGGAAAAAGATTTCAAAGTGGATGCAACATACTGTCTTGATATAACTGAATGAAAAAAAGCCACCCATGCCTGTTCTGCAGAAGCAAACATTGTATTAGTTTTTTACAGGTGGAAATGATTATATGAGTCATAGGCCTTAAAAAATCAGGCCTTACATTTTTCAGGACCACTGGATTCCCAGGGTCTGGAAACAAAACACAATGTTTCAAGAAATTCTCAGAGTTTTATAGCTTCAAATGTGAAAAATATCTGACAAGAAATAAAACCAAAAGAAAACTCACTCAAATATTCTTCCTCAAGGAGATTGAATACATTAATTTTCTTTTAAAATTATTAAATTTTTTCTTTCAAAAAACCCACAAACAAAACCCCCCAAAAAACCCACCCTAAAAGACATTGAACTTCAAAGGAATTAGAAAACAATGAGAAAATGCAGTATTCTGTATGTAAACAACCCACTCAAACATTTCTATGAGTATCTACCAGTCTATGTGTAATAGATTTTGGGTTTAGTAAAGTGGGGTTTTTTTGAAGAATATTGCTAAAAACCACCTCTCCCATCTCAACATTTTCACATATTGTAAAGAATCTTTCTAAGTACTTCTATTAATCTTGGCAGGGGCAGAATCTAGCAAGACTGCGTACAGTATCCATTTTCTTTTCAACCTGAAGAGACAGGCTTACTCATAGTACTTTGTGCACTATTTATAGGATCATAAAAGCCAACACAATAATAATGATTAATTTTTAACTGGCAGAATAAAACTGTTCAATACAACTAATTTGATGGTAATCTAGATACAAAAGTACCACAGTCTAATGTGGAACGTATTACAATAATTGTGTTTGATTTGAAAATGTCTTTATCATAAAGCTAACCCTGGAAATCTTTTTGCAGTATTTTCATGCAGGAAATTCTTTGTCTATTTTAAAATGAAAATGGAACACATTTGAAGAATATCAATTCATTTTGAGAGGTACAAAATACAATGAGAAGTAAAACTGAGGTGTTTATAAAATTGCCATGGTGCATAAATGGGTGAAACATTTCTTGGTTTGTGTTTAGAGCATTAGACTGTCCTTCAAAATCATATTGTGTGCTTTTTTCTGTCCTGCCTTTCTCTTTCTGCCTTTTTAATTATGTGGTTCTGGATTACTTTTTCATGACTATGACAATTGTAATTAGTATTGATAAATAACTAGTATTAGAACATAACTTACTGTTGAAAATGAATACATTAATTTTGCAGTGCTTCCTGATATATTTTGAGGGCATAGTAATCTTGGAAATTTCAGCATATGTGCTCCACTGAAGGGTTAAATTTCCTTATCAACCTTTTTGATTGCCATAACTCCACTATCTCAAAGGACTTCTTGTAATGGAAAACTGGGGTGTAACAGTAGGGCTCAGCTGGCCCTCACATGGAGAAAGCAAAAGTTTATCTTTAGGAAACATAAACCATATTGTTCTGTTTAAACTTTGAGCAGTTTTATATAGAGGTTATCATGGCTTAACACAAAAGCATCCTCTCTTTTGATGTAAAATCAGTTTAATTGTGATGAGCCAACAGATTTAGGGTCTGAAGTCTAATATAAAACATATCTACTTAGACGCTGCTACTGAAGAGCCCCACTTACTTTTGACCTTGTGAATATTTACCAGTTAACCATCTTACGGCTCATTATACTCGTGCACCTGTAACTGACACCTGCTCAGACTGACAGGTTATTTATGAGTCTACACAAAGTTTAAAGTAGATTATGTACATCCGTTCTTAATTGTATGTAAAACCTAATTCTAGAAAGAAGGTTTTAGGAAAGAAATTTTTCATTGTCCAAGTGGGACATACACAGAATTTAATTCTGTCCCAGGAAGATTCTGAGGTGAAAATATGACATTTTTATGCCTAGAAAAGCAATGTAAGGTTATTTTTAGTTCCTTTTATGGCTCCCTCTGAGTCTTGTATGGCTTGACTGAAGATAACTGAGGGAGCCTGGATTTTCAAATGGAAGGATACAAAATTAGTCCCTATACTGTTTTTTAATTCTCTAACATAATTATTATGATTGAACATTTGAATTGTAGTAATGTGTAGAGTCCCCAGTCAGGGATTAGGCTAGGCATGCTGAACATATTTGAAGAAAAGACAGTCTTTCTTCCCCCAACAGGTAAAAAAGGTTTTGTTCTCATTTCAGATGACCAACATAAACAGTTTTTAATTTATCAATGTATTAATAATGTTATTACTCAGATTCATATAGATCATGTTATGATATCTAATTGAGAAACATAGCTTGCAGCTGAAGATGGGAACTTGCATTTGGTTACTTTTTGTTTTTCCTGTGGTCTGTTTTCTTTGCTGTGGTGCACTTCATCAAATTATGGACAAAGTAGTAGAGAATCAGGCTTAAGATTTCATATTACATCTCCAAATCTGTTCTTATGCACTAATTGTGCAGCCAGCTTTAAATGTTGTTCTTAAAATATGGATAAATTTGCCTCCAGGTGTGGGAGAGGAGTAAATGTGAAGTTGAGAGATGCATTTTTCTTGTGTGCTATGTAAATTTAAACAAAAGTTTGGGATTACTGTGTGTAATATAAAGCAGATGAGAAATATATCCAAATGCGTTCTTACTCTCGAGTACATGCATTTATCTACCCAGAATGAGATCAAGCAGGCATACACACATGAGGATAGAAATATAGAGGTAGACCTTGTGGCACTATGTAACTATATGGTGCTGAAATGGGTTGACGTTGGCCAGTTGCCAGACATCAACTCAGCTTCTCTCTCATTCCTCCTCCTCAACAGGACAGAGGGACAAATATGATAAAAAAGCTTGTGGTTTTAGATAAAGACAGGGAGATCCCTTACCAATTGTCATCACCAGCTGGGGTAGAGTTAGTTATTTTATTCTCTAGTAGTTGCTGTGTTTCAGATTTGGTATGCAAGGAATGTCAATAATGCATATTGTTTTAGTTGTGCCAGGTGGATTGAAGGACTTTTTTCAGCTTCCCATAGAAGCTGATAAGGAGCATACATAGAACAATGGAATGGACAATGGAATATTCTGTACCATAGATGTCATGCTTAGTATACAAATGGTGTTAGCCAGGGGGAGGGAGGCACTTAGGATCACTGCTCAGGAAGGTGCCAATTCACCAATTTACTGGGTGGTGAGAGTGATTTGTGTCTTGTATATTCTTTTATGATTATTATTGTTTTTGTTATTTTTCCTTTTCTGTCACTGTTCTATTAAACTGTCTTTAAATCAACCCATGAGGTTTTTTCCTTTCCCTTTCCCCTCCTTTTGTCCCTTTTCTTCCTGCCCTTATGGGGAAACAGGGAGAACTGAGCGAGTGGCTGCATGGTCCTAGCTGCTGGGTGGAGTTAAACCACAACACAGCTAAAACAAATTTGATATGGAGAAAATCAATTTAATTTCCTGCCAATTCAAATAGATTTAGAAACAATAGATTAAGAAACAAAAACTTAAACACTTTTTTTTTGCCTCCCTCTTTTTTTCCCAGGCTCAACTTCTCCTCTCCAGTGTACAGGCCTCAATTTCATTTCCCTTGAAGTGCAGGAAGATGGGGAATGGGGGTTTGCAATCAGTTCATGACAGATGCTCTCTTCTGCTCCTTCTTCCTCACACTTTTCCCATGCTCCAGTGTGGTTCCTGCCAATGCACTGCAGTCCTTCAGGATAAGCTTGCTCCAACGTGGACACTCCTCAGGCTCTCTTTAGGGAATGTCCACCTGCTCCATCATGGGGTCCTTGAAGGACTCGAAGGAGTGTGGGTATCTGCTCCACCATGGACCTCCATGGGCTGCAGGGGAAAAACCTACTTCACCATGGTCTTCTCCATGGGCTGCAAGGGAATTTTTGCTCTGGTACCTGGAGCACCTCATCCCCCTCCTTCTCCCTCGACCTTGGGTTGTTCATCACTCTTCTTTTTTTCTTCCCTTTTCTGTGAAGCATTTTACTGTTTCTTAAATATGTTTTCCCAGAGGTGACACTAATATCGTCGATGGGCTCAGCTGTGCCCTGCACTGCATCCATTGGAGACAGCTATATCTGGTGGTGTTCAGTACAGGACATACCTAGCCTCTCCTCACAGTGGCCAAAACCTTGCCACCTATACTCAATGCGGGCACATGCAACGTACTATCAGTTTCTTTCTGTTAAATATCAGTAGCAATGCTATGAGCAACTACCAGTTATATCAGTCATTTTTATTATGGTTTTACCTTCCTTTTCAGGTGTTTTTCATTTAAAATCTATTCATTTCCTTTTCAGATGATGGCTTGATTTTTATTTATTTTTTTTTAAAGATTTTTATATCTCAGTCTACTCTTATCTCCCCTGTACTCTCACTCTGGCTCAACTTGCAACACTAAAGATTTTACTTTTTCATTAAGTTATTGGTCCTTTTCTACTACTTTTTTCCCGATACCCACCAGCATTTCTCACCTTCTCAACATTTTGTACTTATCCTTTGATCCTTTTACTACAAATATCTTGACTGTCGTTCTAGTTTTCTACTTTTTTTTCTACTTTCTCACCTCTGTTTGCAGTTGTATCACACTTTTTTTCACTTGTCCCATCTCATAGTTCAGTCTTCTCGTTTTCTTTCTTTTTTAAATCATTCACTGATGGACATGAAAGTATTAAAGCTGAAGTGCATTGGATTTTAGGAGGCTTCTTGCAGCCATCTGCTTTTCTGATAATTAATATGAAACTCTTGCCATCAACTTTCTCCGTTCTATTTCATCTCTGAATTTAGCCTACGTGTGGACTGGGTGAAAAGTAATTTAGACCTCTGTCTTTCTTTTTTCATAATGAAAAGGGAAGGAGAGAAGGATAATGCTAAATCTCTCTGAGATCTTCATACAAACTTTCAGCAGAATGATGCAGATTATTAACCCTATAGAACCTAGGGATCCATAATGAAAGTAAAGTAAAACTCTCTCTTCCCAGTACAAAACACCTTCTTCTTATAGTACTTTCCCAAGGAAACTTCCCAAACAATTGATGAAGTACCATATGAATCCCTCTGTTCTTGTGTTCTTTTGTTCACTTTCAGCAAGTGTTAACTAATTCTTTCTCTTTGGATGTAGAATAAAAAGGAATCATTAATTTTTCTTATGGAACAATTCTGGGAGGGGTGAAGATTTTTTTCTATATGTATGCATGCTTTCAAGAGGGTCAAATGGAGAGAAATCCATAGGGAAGACCAGGAAGAAAGCCAACAGTAAGCCTTATATGAAGCTGGTTCACTAATAAACAGGTTGCAACATACTCCCTACGCTAATTTACAACTTTTGATTATCTGTAATGTGCTTCAAGCCTCTCATACCAACTATAATCAAGTATATGTGATATACAGTCTAAATTGAAGATAGGAACAGTTTTATAACTTACAGTGGTTAATGACCTGCCTTATGGATTGTGCTTCAGCAGCTATATAAAATTGCAGAAGATAGTAAGAAAGAAGTAGAAGAACTAGTCATCCAAAATATAAGTACGTCCTTTCAATCAATATTTAAAACATAATTTTTATTGAAATTTTCTTATGATTAACTAAAAGTTCATTGTTTGCTTGTTATTGCTTTCATTTCTTGCCGAAAATGTCTGATTTCCAGTTAAAATAGTAGCTGTTAACAACTGTACACCAGAACTGCGTGCTATGAGATATCAAGACAGACTGAAGGGAAATGGCATGTCAGACATGGTCTAGGGAAGCATCTAAGGAGCTGCATATTCATCCATTCCCGAGCAACAGAGGGCATTTTCTCTGTTGCCTTGATGCTTCTGTAGTTGGTTGCTTCCAAAGAAAGCAAAAGCTATGAAATACATGACAAAGCTTTATGGCTTTCTGAGTATCACTTTTATGAGAATGCATATAAAACTGCATATAAGAAAGATTATTTTTTTTTTTTAAATATGTATTCCAGGTACATATAATAAAGGTACAGATAAATAAAATAATTTAAAGTAATTGCATAGGATCTAACTAACCCCACAAAACTAACCTAAAATCCCCGAAGGGCTATGAGCTGCTTTCTTTTCTACCTTTTATCCTGGATACTTCTATGTCACAGTGCTAAGTAGGAGCATAAACCTATTAAACCAAAAAAACCAATACCCTGAATGGACTTTACATCCTCCTTGCCTAAATTAAAATGAATTAAGCTGTACATAGTGATAGAAAAAACTTCGTTACTTGACTCCTTTTCATATTTTTCATATAGAAGAAACAATGAAATCTTAGGTTACATAAAAACTTACAGAAAATATAAGTGACCAAATTATCTGGTGGTTAAGCAAATGCGGTACATCCACCATTTTACCTCTTCATAAACATCATAGTGATAGCAATAATATTATAATATGGGATTAAAAAGCAGCAGGGATTAGCTCCCATATACTTCCTCTGTGTTCTGGTGCACTTGATTCTTAATTTTCTTGTGCTTTACTTTAGGGTTATTTGTTCTTGAAAGCATCCTCTCTGAATATAAGGGAAAATTAAGTCCTGACCTAGTCAACACTAGACTTGAAAATCATAGAATCATAGAATCATAGAATGGTTAGAGTTGGAAGGGACCTTAAAGATCATCAAGTTCCAAACCCCCTGCCATGGGCAGGGACACCTCTCACTAGAGCAGGTTGCTCAAAGCCCCATCCAGCCTGGCCTTAAACACTTCCAGGGATGGGGCCTCCACAACTTCCCTGGGTAACCTGTTCCAGTGCCTCACCACCCGCACAGTAAAGAACTTCTTCCTAATATCTAATCTAAATCTCCCCTCTTCCAATTTAAAACCATTACCCCTTGTCCTATCACTAGACTTCCTGACAAAGAGTCCCTCTCCAGCTCTCCTGTAGGCTCCCTTCAGATACTGAAAGGCTGCTCTCAGGTCTCCCCGGAGCCTTCTCTTCTCCAGGCTGAACAGCCCCAGCTCTCTCAGCCTGTCCTCATAGGAGAGGTGCTCCATCCCTCTAATCATCTTAGTGGCCCTTCGCTGGACCTGTTCCAACAGTTCCATGTCCTTTCTATGTTGAGGACTCCAGAGCTGGACACAGTACTCCAGGTGGGGTCTCACAAGCGCAGAGTAGAGGGGGAGAATCACCTCCCGTGCCCTGCTGGCCACGCTTCTTTTGATGCAACCCAGGATACGGTTGGCTTTCTGGGCTGCCAGCGCGCACTGCCGGCTCATGTTGAGCTTCTCATCCATGAGCACTCCCAAGTCCTTCTCCTCAGGGCTGCTCTCCAGCCATTCTCTGCCCAGCCTGTATTTATGCCTGGGATTGCCACGTCCCAGGTGTAGGACTCTGCACTTGGCTTGGTTGAACTTCATGCCATTTGCATTAGCCCACCTCTCAAGCCTGTCCAGGTCCCTCTGGATGGCATCCCTTCCCTCCAGTGTGTCAACCGCGCCACCGAGCTTGGTGTCATCGGCAAACTTGCTGAGGGTGCACTCGATCCCACTGTCCATGTCTCCAACAAAGATGTTAAATAGCACTGGTCCCAGTACTGACCCTTGCGGGACACCACTCGTCACTGGCCGCCACGTGGACATTGACCCATTAACCACAACCCTTTGAGTGCGGCCATCCAGCCAGTTCCTTATCCACCGAGTGGTCCATTCATCGAACCCATGAGTCTCCAGAGGTTCAAATCGTCCAAGAGGAGTGTTGCTTGCAGTATACTTGAGAACAAATTTCCTTACTAGTAATACTGTTTTGCTTCTGGTCTGTTTCTGGGAGCATTGTGGGAGAAAACTAGTTTACAAGCCACACAAGAAACTCAAAACCTAGAAGTCCTTACAGACTCCTCTACTGTACTTGAATGGTTGGATTTGGGAATACCTTCATTTGGAATTGTCCTAACAGATATTCCTGTCACCCTGCCTTACTATGATACATTAGTTCCCACATGAGTCATTCATCTCTCTCTTAAAAGTCTCTGATATAGGCAAGATATTCTGCTTTAACCTATGTTTTGATATTGCCTAATGAGAAGTGACCACTGAGTATAGAGTTGCAAAATGACTCAGGTCTACCTAACAGTCACCTGTATCAGAATCCAGATTATCATCATTACTCTTCGTGGCTGTACCTCATTCATTACTTGCTCAGTGTCACTTAAATCTCCCAAAAACTGAGACCAGAACAGCCAGAAGTAGAATTTGTTCATAGGCAGTGGTGCTGCCCAGAGCTGAAGTGTTAGTTGATGCATAGAGATACACATCTGGGCAGAAGCGTAATGGAGTGGGTTTTACAAACCTGGGAAACATTCCTTTGGTTGCAAATTCCACACCATTGTGGGATTCATCTTTAGGCCTTGAACTTCAGGGCTAGCACATCACATGGGAAAGATGAAATGTTGTCAGATTCATGTGGCTCATTCAGAAGTCCATTGCTTCCAGTCTGTGCACTGACCAACCTCTTCTCTGAGTACATGTCAGAAAACATACTTCAGAGCATTCAAGGTACTTCCACAGTGTTGTGAGTGCACAGTGTCAGCTTGCAACTGTGCAAGCTGACACTTTTCAACCCTTCCTATTGTTTCTGACCCATTTCTCACTGCCATCACCTCCATCCCTGCCCCAGGTCTGTCTGCACACTAGCAATAAATACATGTATGGAGAAAATCTACAGGTATTTTGGAATAATGGATTTATTGTTAATTTTTCTTCCATACAACATATTTTTTATAAGCCAGGACTGTCTCTTTTCAGGCACTGACAATGTGCAATTAGTTAAGCAGCATTTGCCTGGAGATTGCAAGGATGGGGGGAAAAGCAGCAAGCTACCTGACTGCTACCTGTAGCACTACCCACTCTTCTACCCACTTGTCCCTTCTTAACAGGCAGTTAAACCTTCTCCAGGGACGAAACAGAAAAGGCTTATTGCCCAGAAATGCAGAGCCTTGCTTGTAAAATAGGTGTTGTACCTGAGGATGGCTCATAAACTGGTGTATTCTGGGCAAATTCCCTCCAGGTATTTGCCTCACTAAGGCAGTCCTCCAGAGTAATCTGACAGATCAGAATAAATGGGAACAATGACAGAAGCTGTTTTGAAAACAAGTAAATTTTTTTTTTTTCGGTAGAGAACTTCTGATTTCAGTAACTCTTTTAAGAGCTATTTCTGGAAGTAAGTCTTAAAAGTTTTTTTCTTTTTTTCATATTTAGAAACACTTGGTTACATCCTTTTATATTTATTTTAAAAAATAATTAAATTTCAGACTGGTCAAATAAATTAATATTTTCTAGAAAGAAGTACTGGTGTCTTGTTTTGATTCAGAAACTTTAAGTGTGAGAAATTATTTCTCTTGAAAATTAATTCAAAAGCTTAAATTATGTGCCTGCAGAATACTGTTCTTAAATGCACTACCAATTTATCCCCAATTTAGTACCTAACTACCTTTAATGTCTTGACATGCCTCCCTAGACATTTTAAAATTACTGTTGATTTTAGTGTTTTATTTTGAATATTATCATATGCAACTTTCTGTATTGCTCCAGAAATGCATAGTGTCATTTAGTTTTGGTAATTGTAAAACGGCAGCACTTTCCTTTTGCTCTGTGAGGTTCCTTAGCATCATACATTTCCTGGCTATTTTGAAGAGAAAGGTAAACAAACTGAATCCGGGTCTTACTGATTGTGGAACAAACCTAAATACTATCCTCGTCACAGCCAGTTTCTCAATAACATCAGGCAACACCTTTCTAAAAGTTAGTCTGGAGATAAAGCTATACTCAAAATCTAGCTACAGGCCAAAGGGAATATTCAGCTTAGATGGAGCCATGAATTTTTGCTAGCCTGCTTAGTGTTTAAGCAGTAAAATATTCCAAATTCCCTAACTGATACAGGAAGAGCCTTATTCATAAAGTGTTACACAAAATAATTGTTCATAGTGATTACCCTTTTTTCTGTGTTACGCTTACCCTTTTGGTGTCACTCTGTATCCTAAAGTTTGCCCTCCAGTCTACCTCAAGATGGATGGGAGTGTGGGTAATGACAAGTTTACAGCACCTTGAGGTCTTCCCGGAGAAGAATATGATGTTCACAAGGCTGGGGAGGGGGTGACATCAGCTTCAATTTATTTTCACATTTTTTCTTATCATACTCTTGTTCTTTCTCTGACACTTCTTAGCTGAAGTTTAGAAGCTGTATTACAGCCTCTGCCAGCCTCAGGTGACACAGAGTCTCTTGGTTTTTGCACAGTGACCACTTTTATGTGTGAGACTTTTACTGTATGTGGTGTTCCCAGGGCTTCAGTTGCAACAAGTCACGCAACAGTCACTTGATCAACAGGAAATTTTTACAATAAGCAAAAATTAGCTCAGATCAAGCCAAAGCCAGACAAGTCCTGACACCCTGTAATGTCACATCAATATAAAGCCTACATCCTTGTACTACTACAGGCAAAGATCATATTTACTGGCCTGCAGTAAATGCAGTCTTGAGGGCTCCACTGCAAATGAAGTACTCTCTGTAAAGTACAATGTGTCCAAACAGTGTGTAGTACCAGTTATATAAAAGCAGAATATTACTCATCACCTTCATCGTTTGTGAGTTTTGACATAGAAGATACGGCTTCCTGGAACAATACCTTAGGAATGACTTTCGAGTTCTATCAAAGGATTTTAGTTCAAACTGTTTTTTGCCAAGGACCGGGAGGTTATAAGCTCACCCTGTAGTAAGCATGGGCCAGAAATGGGACTGACCCTCTCCCCAGCATCCCTGTTAAATTATGCCACGGTTTCCAAGAGTTCTTTCCCAGCTTCTGGGAACAGCTAGAATGCTCCAAGTCTTTTTCATAATGATTGTTCTTTATATGGGGTAGGATAAGAATGGATGGTGACAGCAGGAAGACTGACAGCTTGTCCTGAGTGTGTGTGCTCATTTTTTAAATAAGCTTTTTAGGCATTTCAGACACATGAGAAGTCGATCAAAACTGGAGACATCAGATTCTTTGTCTTAAAATTCAAAGGAAAATGTAAATGGCTGAGGGGTTGTCATGGAGAAAACAAGTGATAAAATGACTAGCTTGTACGGAGAGATGGCTTTCCCCTTAGATGATCTGTTACAGAGGTCCAATTAAATTACCCATCCCATTCACTCTGAGGCAATAGTGTGATGATTGTAGACTGCCTGGCTTTGTTTATGGATTGCCTTCTGCCATTATCCAGAGTTTTGAGGTAGTGACGTAATGCTGGGAGGCAGTTTATGTTGTGAATATTAGTATTTAGCTACAGAAGTCTTTGCTGATCAGACCTGCAGATACCCTGCAACCTTTGGTAACAAATGATCTTGCCTCCCATGCTTTCCCATGCTTTTCCTGGATGCTCCAGCTTGGTTACAAAGACTTGTTCTAGCCAAGAAGTAATAGTCTCTTAAGTTATTTGCTACACTCCATAACACATTGTTTGGCATCTGTTACCTCCCCACATTATTAAAGTAGGTTACTGTACGTTACCCTAGCTTAAATAAATATGCCACATTACAAAGAAAAATCTGCACTTAGATTAAAACAGTAAAGCTATGTTTGCTATAGAATTACAAAATATAGTCCTAAAACGTTGTGGGGAAAAAAGCGTCCACACAGTGGGGTTACTCCAGGGATGAATGCAAGTCTTTCCTTACATGATCATCATCGTGTGAATGTAATGAAGGCACTGTAGAGGGACCTCATTAAGAGTGATATTTTTTCTTTCAGCACTACTGTGAGGAACTTTAAAACTACATTATAAAATGGAGAATCAACCCTTTCATACACTTTGTGGGTTAAAGCAATCCAATAAGTAGGAACAGCTGTGACTTTAATCACATAAGAAATAAACCCTGCCATTATGCCCTGCTGAATGCAGAGACAGAATGCAATAACTAAACACCAAAAGGCAGGAGGCAATCAGTAGGGTATTTATTTCCTTTTATTGTTACATGATATGCTAATTTCTGTTAAAGTAATGTTCATTTTTTACAAAATTTATTATTGACTTGGATGAAGATAAGATTCATCAGCAAAATTCCAGTGAGTATTTTTAAGGCTTATAAAGGTTAATGTCTTATTCTTCAACAGACGTTTTAAACCTATCTTGCCTTGTAACACTTTATATATTAGTTTAATCATTTTCCATACCCAAATTTGCATTTTGTCAGTTACAATACATGAACAGAAAAATCACTTGGAACTATAATATGTTCCACAGATTTCTTAATCTCCAAGCTATGATTAAGAAAATAAACCTTTTCTTCATGAAGTTATCAAATAGATAAAATATTTACCTGTACAAAGTCCAAGTACAAAAGTATTTTATATTTTACAGATATGAAAGACCAGCCTTGCTGCACCTAGTGAGTCATTTTACATAAGTAAATATTGTAAATTAAGGCCCATAGCCATAAATGATGGAATTCCCTTGTGTAATAGGGAAAAAAATAAAAATAAAAATATCATTCTTTTAAAAAAACATGGCGTAATGGAAATTGAGTTTGTGGGGATGGTGGAAAATGAAAGAAGGAAGTAGTACGTGTTAGGAGGAAACTATGTTTTATAATTAACCACAATGTTTAGTAATTTGTATTACGTTTGTTTTCTGGTACAGATCTCTAAAATGCTTTGCTTCTTAAAAATGTCAAAAAGGCAGCACAGAGACACAGGGAGTGGCATTCATCCCAACTAACTTTGGATTGCTATATCTCAGCTAGTTATCTTGGGGTTTTGATAGAGGTAATTCTCTTCATAATCTGCCTTCAGTGCAGCACTAATGTTAAAGTTAGGTACCTCAGGTTTAATATTATTCCAAAACATTTAAAGATGTCTTAATTAGGTCAGGCAAATTGAGTTCTAAAGCAGTTATTTCTCTCTATTTATGGAAAGTGAACTCGTGGAATCTAACCCAGGTAAATCCCCCTCTCTGCAATTTTTATCAGCATCAGAAAGTAAGTCTCTGGAAATGCTAGAAAGAGACTTCCTAACTTAATCATTTATGTTTGAGTGCAAAATTCAAAGTAGGACATTGTACTGGAGAGTGAGATTAGAACGATGAAGAATTACATAAATGTGTCAAATATATTTGGCTTTGAAATACAAGCAAGTACCATCTCAGAGCTTTTACATGAATTAAGCCTGTTCTGTTACCTGACAGTATTTATATTTTAAAGTAACATGACGGTCAATATGATCTTATGAAGTCCCTTCTGCATGAGAAAGACCATTAAATGTTTTTAATGAGTTTTACACCTAGCGGATTAATTGAAAAAGCCTATTTCAAACATACGAATTCACAATAAAAGCTTAAAGTGACTTTATGCTGAAATAGCAATGCCCAAAAATAATCAAAAGAAAAGATACATCAGCTAAAAAAAGTTCATGACATTTTCTCAAGCTTGACAGGCTTTTTCAAACTGGAGAAGGTTTCTGATCAGTGATGGGTCTGAAAGACACATTCTGGGCAGCTGTGCCAGGAGAAGCAAGTCAACACAGAAGAGGTTGTGAAAGCTTTGGGAAGACTGATTCTGACAAGGATTGGCTCAATAATAGGTGTTTCAAGGAACAGAAGCTACTGATGTCCAAAAAAATGTGGAGATGTTTTAGCAGAGCATATAAAGGGAACATACATGATCAGGTGAGTTTAATTTAATTTGGTTTTAAACACTTGCAGTATGCATGTCTGCTACCCAGCAAGATTTCCTTCATGTGTGCTGATGAGATACTTTTAGGGAGTATTTTACCTGACCTACCTTAGAATGAGATTAGTTGTTCCCTGGAGTATCATTAATTGTAAAGAGAGCCTAGCATGAGTAATTTGAGTAGGGATGCTTTTGTTATACCTGTTTCATTTTGGCAACATGGATCCAAGCCATCAGGTTCCTCATTTGATAAAGTATGAGTAAAGAATTTTTGTCACCATAACAAGGCCAAGAAGACATCTCTAAAGTAAATTTTACCCATTGTGATTTAACCCACATCAAATGATATGACCAGCTCAGATGTCCTTCAAAAATCTTTATGGAGTACGTAAGGTTAACATATCAACCTGACTGATGTTCAGATAGTTTTCTTCTACTGTTTTCAAAAGCTAGAAGTGTACAGCTATCATTTTCCTTCAGCTCTCATTTCTTCCTTTCAAGAACTTTTGCTTATTTAAATAACATAAATAGCTGTCTTTTCAAATTCTTGGATATTTGGCCTGCTTGCAGATTTGTGACTCCTTACTTTACGTTCATCTTTCCATGTCCTTCTGGGTTTGTGCTTATGGATAAATTACTTGCTTCAATATTTAATGAAAATGTGAACTATATCAATCAAAGTGTATATCTCCTTTGTGTTCTTACTTACAGCTTTAGGTCATTCATGTACAGTAGCTATTTAATTCACAATTTTCCATTTCTGTTAGCTCATCTCCATAGTATTTTCCTTTTTTTTTTTTCCCAGAGAAGAAATTTGGACACTAAGTATATCACTGACAAACAGTGTAAAAATTTCTAAACTTTTTTAACAAATATTTTCAATATGACTGATTACTTTTAATAATTTTGTTGTTGTTGAAGAAATACTTGTTAAGTATATGGAAATAAGCAGTCCATTAAGGATTTCTAGAGTAACATTTGTTCTACAATTTATCGGTTGATAAGTTTATTTTTTTCTTTCTGTGTCAAATGACATCACTTTTTTGTTGCATGCTAGATATCTACAGTACTTTTAAATCATTTGCAGTTCGCTAAAGAAATTTCTCTGAGCAGTTAGGAGTACTCTTTTTTTTAAAGTTTCATAGTAAATAAAATATGGATTCTGTAAATGTCTGTTGTTTTCTCACTATATTTCTTTTCTGTGACAGAAAACTTGAATGGAAGACAATTCTCCATTTCTGTTTTCTCGATTTATATAAGCAAGCATTTGCAGTAGCAGCTTATGCCTCAGTCTATGCATGAGCATAATGGGAAATGGTGACTGCCTTTGCACAGTGCCACGTCTTTCCTCCAGCTTCTTAAAACTAGGATGTAGGATCATGGCAAAGCAATGTTGCAGCATCAGGGACATAGGAGTACTAAGTGATGCCTAGGGGAGCAGGAGACAGCAGCAGTGCAACACAGGAGGGATGTCCTCTGTCTTCTAAATTTCTTCAGTAAATTTGAAGCAACACAAGGTCTTTGAGTAAACACTGTGGCTCTAAAGTAAATACATACATCTAGAAAAAAGATGGATATGCTGACTACCTTTTTACTGAATGAGATATTTGAAATGGAAAAACTTCTGACCTTTCTGCTCTCCAGTCACTAAATACCTGTGTTGTAGCACCACAGGAACCTCATGCTTGAAACAGCTGTCTTTCAGATGACATGACAATTTTAGAATTTTAATGTCAGCATGTCTCCACTGACTTCAAGGGAAATAAACAGGTTTACTAAAGATTTTTTTAGATATTAACCATTCCATCCTGGAAATGGGTAGAATGTACCTATCCCAGGAAAGGGTATAAACTCAAGCAAACTTTGATAGACACAACAACTACTCAGAATATTATCTTTACTATGAATGTTTATGCAGAAGTTCAGACAAAAAGAGTATTAGTTTTCCAAAGAGTTTTCTTCTTCATTGCCAAAAAGCCTCTGTATGCAAAGCATGAAATAAACTGTTAATGGCACAACTATGGCAGGATCTTAAGGCTCTTGGCCAGATGCCATATTCAACTGACAAAACTATCTCTGATCTTTCTTCTGTGTAGACAATATTATGAACTGTGAAAGATCAGGTGAGAGTTTGCTGTATATTGTCAATCAGCTGTATTTTTTCCTAATACAAAAAAGATGTAAGAAGTTCAAAAGAGTGTACTTTGAGTATACAGACTGATGCTGTTAGTGAATAAAGAATTAATGAATCTGTAGATGTTTCCAAGCCAGTTTCCTTGATGGAGGAAGGGAAATAGCTATGTGGAGGCTATTATTCTTCATTCTGGCATACAAAAGTAGTGGGATACTTTAGATGGAAATAATCTTGCCAAACCTAGATATCTGTGACATAGATATCTAGAGCTAGACTAGACATTTTAAGGCTACCTTCAAGATTAAAGAAGAGCAATAGGTACCCTGAAGGGTAGTTTGTCTATTCTCATTCAGAACACCACTCACGCTTTCTCCAAAAATGCCCTTCTCTCCACTGATTATAAAAGGAAATAGTACTTGTAAATACATACTAGGATATGTTCCTACAACCTTTCTGCATTGCATCACTAGCCTTAATTAGTCATGAGCTCAAATAAAAATGCAAGTTAAAATTCTTTTAACAAAATTATACACAGAAGTTTGAGATTATCAAAACTGTCAAGTGTAAGTGAGACTACCAACAAAAAAGAATGATTTACTGTTGAATTATGTTCTCCTTTATTGTGCATCAATGAACTTCTTCTGGGTTAAATGAACTATACTAGTTTAAATTAACTCAAGAGTTACAGATAATCACATAAAATTTTTAAAATCCAAACAACATATCTATTTGTTTGCAAATTTTTGCCTGGTTTTGTTTTTTGGGGTTTTTGGTGTATTTTTTTTAAAGGATAGAATGTTCCCAGTCTTGAGTTACAGATTTTCCTTCAGGATAAATAAATCCATAGTCATAGAATCATAGAATCGTAGAATGGTTAGAGTTGGAAGGGACCTTAAAGATCATCAAGTTCCAACCCCCCTGCCATGGGCAGGGACACCTCTCACTAGAGCAGGTTGCTCAAAGCCCCATCCAGCCTGGCCTTAAACACTTCCAGGGATGGGGCAGCCACAACTTCCCTGGGCAACCTGTTCCAGTGCCTCACCACCCTCACAGTAAAGAACTTCTTCCTAATATCTAATCTAAATCTCCCCTCTTCCAATTTAAAACCATTACCCCTTGTCCTATCACTAGACTTCCTGACAAAGAGTCCCTCTCCAGCTCTCCTGTAGGCTCCCTTCAGATACTGAAAGGCTGCTCTCAGGTCTCCCCGGAGCCTTCTCTTCTCCAGGCTGAACAGCCCCAGCTCTCTCAGCCTGTCCTCATAGGAGAGGTGCTCCATCCCTCTAATCATCTTAGTGGCCCTTCGCTGGACCTGTTCCAACAGTTCGATGTCCTTTCTATGTTGAGGACTCCAGAGCTGGACACAGTACTCCAGGTGGGGTCTCACAAGCGCAGAGTAGAGGGGGAGAATCACCTCCCGTGCCCTGCTGGCCACGCTTCTTTTGATGCAACCCAGGATACGGTTGGCTTTCTGGGCTGCCAGCGCGCACTGCCGGCTCATGTTGAGCTTCTCATCCATGAGCACTCCCAAGTCCTTCTCCTCAGGGCTGCTCTCCAGCCATTCTCTGCCCAGCCTGTATTTATGCCTGGGATTGCCACGTCCCAGGTGTAGGACTCTGCACTTGGCTTGGTTGAACTTCATGCCATTTGCATTAGCCCACCTCTCAAGCCTGTCCAGGTCCCTCTGGATGGCATCCCTTCCCTCCAGTGTGTCAACCGCGCCACCGAGCTTGGTGTCATCGGCAAACTTGCTGAGGGTGCACTCGATCCCACTGTCCATGTCTCCAACAAAGATGTTAAATAGCACTGGTCCCAGTACTGACCCTTGCGGGACACCACTCGTCACTGGCCGCCACGTGGACATTGACCCATTAACCACAACCCTTTGAGTGCGGCCATCCAGCCAGTTCCTTATCCACCGAGTGGTCCATTCATCGAACCCGTGACTCTCCAATTTGGAGACTAGGATGTCATGCGGGACAGTGTCAAATGCTTTGCTTAAGTCCAGGTAGATGACGTCCGTTGCTCTGCCTTTGTCCATTAAGTTCGTGGCAGTATCGTAGAAGGCCATCAAGTTTGTCAGGCAGGATTTGCCCTTGGTGAGGCCATGTTGGCTGTCTCCAATCACCTCCTTGTTTTCCATGTGCCTTAGCAGAGATTCCAGGAGGCTCTGCTCCATGATCTTGCCAGGCACAGAGGTGAGACTGACTGGCCTATAGTTTCCTGGGTCCTCTTTTTTCCCTTTCTTGAATATTGGGGTTATGTTCCCCTTTTTCCAATCCACAGGAATTTCACCAGACTGCCACAATTTCTCAAATATGATGGAAAGTGGCTTTGCAACTTGGTCCACCAGCTCCTTCAGGACCCATGGATGAATTTCATCAGGTCCCATGGACTTATGCACTTTCAGGTTGTTATGCACTTTCAGGTAGTCCATAAATGAAGTTCTGCTTTACTACCACTAACTAAGGAGTGAAAGAAAAAGTGCAAGCCATCTTTAGAACTCATTGGTTAGAAGCCAGTTCAATGCATTTAATTTCTGGTAACAATTAAAGAAGAAGTAAGGATTGCTAATTAAGGTATACATAAAAGAAATCACATACTACACTTCAAAGTAACCAAACAGCCTACATTTCAATCATTTCATCATAAACAGTAGAATTTTTAAAAATAATTAGAACACAGCATTAGACCCGCTCTTCAGCCAGCATAAATTTTATTATCTCTGTGGCAGTCTAGGAAGCTAGCTGAAGGTCTAGACTAATCCTATTAATATTCATAATTTACATCCCTGCTTTCTCTTATAATATTATTTATAATCTTTTTAAATTCCTGGTTCTCCTGACACTCTTAAGATAGTCAGTAAGTAATCTCTCTGTAGCTTACCGAGCAAATGCTTCTCAGTTTAAGCTGATGGATTTCTTTACTTTTCTTATGACTGGATCAAAAATTTTACATATATGTCATTTCACTGGAGCAAGGCAGTGCTATTTTTTCCCTTTTTGTTCTAGTATTAGACGTAATGCCAAAGGTGTCCAATAAACATAAAATTATCTACCTATTATCAACTGTTTTTCTGAAGTACCTACTCTAGGTTTCAGTTAATGACAATCCTGACATAGAAATACTTTCATAATAACTCTTCAGATGCTGGCTATGTAAACAAACAGTTTTTCTTTGACTTTGCAGCTCATATAAAGCAAAGCAAAATTCCTGTGGAGAGGAGGTGATGGGCTTGCCTCTGAAGAACATGCATCTGACAACATCTCTCTGTCTGTTAGCTGGTTTAACTGTGTATGCCTAAGAGCTTGTTCTGCGTAAGTATCTTCATTTCTGTAAACATCCTGTCCTTTCCCATGTTCAGGTTTGACTCATCCTAGATGGTGTCATCTCAATGACTTATATAACAGAAGAAAATGCTGTCCAAAGTGAATAATAGTCTCCGAAGTTGTCCCTGAACATTCAGTTTGAACACAATCCCAAGTGGTTTATTCACGTCAACAGGGTTTCTTCTGTAGTGAACTACTACTTTATTTAGGTACGTTGTCAGAATCCATATCATCTGAGTCTGCAATTTTAGATGGATGGTGATTCTTGGTGTTGCATGAATGAAAACTTAACTTTGCTTTAGAAAATTAAGATCTCAAATGTCTGATGTTTTAGAGTAAGGTCAGGATTCTTTCTTTTGTAAAATAGTCTTTGTTGTAGCTGGAATTAAAGAAAATGTTTATTAAGCTCCATACATATGGCACAGATTAGAAAACTTGTAGGATGGAACTCCGATTGGTAGGTTGATATTCTGATGCAATGGATTAATCAACGTAAACCACATAGCTCAATTGAAACTGCTGTTCCAAATTGCCAATTTCATCTTCATCCAGCAGAGAAAATGCCAACTTTTCTCTCTGCAGTAAAATCTTCTTGTTATAACAATGAAGCAACTCCAGACTTACTGTTATTGTGAAACATCTGGTAACTACAAGATGTAGCTCCTGTGAGATAATCACATCTCTGTAAAATTAGAAGAACTTACTGAACTTTGTTGCACTTCATGTTTTGTAATACCCCTGAGCATGGCTGGCTCATAATTCTGTAATCACTTTGCCTCTGCACCAGAAATGAAACCACAGATGCTACACTTTGCTATAATGGCCACTGCTTAACATAAATAAATGATCAAAATAACAGTATTGTTCATATATAAAATATATACCCCACAATAAATACCATGGGATTGAAAGTTGCTGGGAACACACTAAAGTAGGTGCAGAAGGCCTCATTATGGACATCATTAAAAATAGATCAGGAGATAGAAAAGTTAAAAAAACCCCTCTTAATTTCCAGAGTGCTACTTTTGTAGTGAAATTTAAATTGTCCCCTGTGGTTTTTTTCCTGTTAGAATATTTTCTTGCCAACATAGTAACATGGTCTGGAACAATTTTGGTAGTCTTTCCCTTCAACAACTTAGAAAGGAAAAAAGAAAGTAAAAAAAATGAATTTTATCTTTTGATAACACAGCTAAAGGAAACATGATTTTCTATGTAAACAAAGCATAGATCATCTAACTAATTAAAAAAAGAGAACTAGAACTTTGTACCTTTAACTTTTTTTAATTTTTTTTTTTTTTTAAACTATCTGAAAATGACAAGGGAAGTTTTTAGACAAAACCAGCTCATTAGAAGGAAACAGAGCCTGAAATAATTACAATAGCGACTTTGTTGGCTCAGTTGCTTTCTGAGGACCACTTACCCTCTCATCTGATCTCAACAACTCTTAGAAAAATTATTGAGTCAGGGAATATAAGGGGTAATACTGGTGTTACAAAGAGATATAATAAATAACTTACTGGAAAAAAAATATTTTTAAATACTTAACTCTTTATATAAACAATAAGGAATTGGGGAACAGGTTTTTTTTAAAAAAGAATGACTGCAAATGAAGTATAATTATTACTTTTGGATAGTATTGTACAGGAATGACTGGCAATCGTAAGGCAGAGCAGAGGTATTCTTGGCAGGTAATGTTAATATTTTAAGGGCAGTTTCCCCAGGGATAGTTCTACACCATGACTTACTGCTTCTAATACATATTTCAGGAAACACAGAATATATCAAAAGGAGTTACATTTTAGTCTGACAAAAAACATCATACAGAATCATATGAGAACAGAATCAAATATTATTTAAGTAATGTTGGCAGAAATGGCACATTCTTATGTTAAAAAACAGCTAACAGAAGTTTCTTGTGATACAAACTCACGTGCCTGTGCTGCTTTTCTGTCCTGTGACTTGCAGAGACATTTCCACCTCTTGTAACGCTAAAATTTTTATTTTATATCATTCAATAACCATTTCATATTCATTAACAAAAGGATAGCCTATGGTGACTCAGGCCTTCTAGCACAACGGTATTTTTTTTTTATTTTACAGCCAATCAAATATTAACTATAGTGATTTATTTGTATTATGATAACAGAAGAGATTTATTGGTTGGTGGGGTTTTTTTCTATTTTACTATACTTTTTTGTATCATTGTTCTAGACTTCTAATTCTATGGCAGAACATAGTTTACGTAGGTCTAAGATCTAAATGCCATGGTTATATTGGATTGAGTCAACTCTTACCCTGGGGACATTGGAGCTCATCTCTGGTACAACTTTACCAAGCATTGTTTCAGTAAAATCTTTCTGAGTTATTTTCGTCTTACAATAAGCAGAGACATCAGTCATGCAAATGACAGCAAGAAGCCTGGCACCACAGCATACATAAAGAGGAAATACACTTTGGGAACAAATTAAACTGTGCCTGTCCTCAGTGAGGGGGAGATTCCTACCAGCTTTGGAGCTGCAATTACAATGTGTGATTTGAACCTCCAGGAAAAACAAACAAACAAACAAAATCCCCACCAAAACAACACACACAAACTTTCTATGTTGGCTTGGCAGTGCCATTTCTAAGACTCATTGCATATGTCGTGCACAGTAGTGGCACATTTAGCACACAGGAAAATGACCTGTATTATCTCTACCTACCTTTCATTCCTTCTATACAGTTCTTGTAAACAGGTATCTGTTTGCACTGATGGGAAGGGAGGGCTGTCATCAGCATGAATTTTAGAAGGTCAAAACTTCTCCCGTGTCTGCAAAGCCTGTGACTGCACAGTACTGAGTCCAGCAGAAGGTAACATCCTAAAGTAAGAACTTTATACCTCCTTTAGCAATATACTTTTGTTTTGCTTTTTTGTTTACCTGGTGCAGTGCGAGAATGATGTATATATGGAAGCAATGGAAATTGTCTGGTGAGCTTAATGGGCAATATGCTGCTTTTTGCAATAGTACTTCTGTACCATATGGCACACTCGAGTGCTGGAGTCTCTTCACTTCAGGTGGAGGTTTTTGATAGTTCCATGTATCAGAAGTGTCAGAAACTCTCAAGCATTTGTTGATCTGGAGTAAATACAGCCAATGACACTGTTCTACTATTTTTTAAGGTGCTATGATGTCAATGGGATATAAACTTACTCTGCACCAGTCTGGGGTAAACGCCTTCAGAAACTGCAACAGACGAGAATATATGTTCCCAGTGGGGCAGGTGTGTGGCACCATGGTGAGCACCCAGCAAAAAGCAGTGTTCTCTTTTTCTCCTGAGCTTCTACCACCTGGTAGAACTGATGCAGCCACACAAACAGAGCTCCTGTTCAAGCATGCAACTACCCAGGTTTCCAGCTGTGGTGTATGTGAAGCAATATTCCTAGATGTGGAAAGTGATTGCAAGCAAGCCTGTGGGAGGTGTTAACAGATTAAAAAACCTCTTTGCTTGGCCGTC
This sequence comes from Chionis minor, assembly GCA_013398295.1. Lineage (NCBI taxonomy): Eukaryota > Metazoa > Chordata > Aves > Charadriiformes > Chionidae > Chionis > Chionis minor. The sequence goes on along the minus strand of VZSF01007710.1, from coordinate 47,346 downwards.
AAGCTGCAAGAGGAGGTAGGCAGACTGAGGACTATTCGAGAGTCTTAAGAAGGAGATTGATTGATGGAGCTGTACCCTGCCATGTGTGATGCATGGAAGCCAACTCAGCGTGGCCACTACAGAGGCAGACCCTGGGTCTGGTTTGTGCCCGAAGGAAGGCAGCGTCACAAGGGTTGAGGGGTGGAAGAATGTTACAGAATGGAGCGGTAAGAGAACCCCCTCCTGAATGTCTAAGTTGCCCTCTGAGATACCCTTCTAGAATAGGTACAAGGCCCTGGGTACAATAGATGAAGCAGATAATGAGATTGTTCAGGAACCTACAGAGGCAGTGTTGTGAAGGGTCAGAGAGACCAACCCCTCACAACAAAACCTGCATTAAGACCAGTGCCAAAAAGAAACAATGGTGAGTTATCGTCATTGGTGATGCCCTCCTGTGCAGAATGGAAGCACATGTTTGCAGACATCTTTTTAGAGAATTTTGCTGCCTCCCTAGAGCCCTAATTAGTGACATCACAGAGCCTAGTACAACCTCAGACTACCATCCATTCCTGCTCTTTCACGTGGGTACTAATAATGTCACAACAGCAAGTCTGAAGTCATTCAAAAGAGTCTTCAGAGGCCTGGGAAGAATGCTAAAAAATTCAGGAGCACAGGCAGTGTTTTCCTCAATCCTCCCAGTAACTGGAAGAAACAGGGGATCCCAGTATATCAATACCTGGCTCCAGGACTGGTGACTCTGCCAAAAGTTTGGGGTTTTAAACCATGGAAGAGCCTCTGAGACACAAGGAATGCTGGGGCCTGATGGGATCCATCTGTCCTAAAGGGAAAAATGGATCTTTGGATGTAAGCTGGCAGGACTGTTTGAGACAGCTTTAAACTCTAATCGATGAGGGAAGGGGATACCAACAGATTGCAGAAGGTAAGCCAAGTAGCCATTAGCATGACATCACCTGAGGGTGGGAATGCTAGCAGGAACATTTACACTGCTCCTGAGTGCACAGAGGGCTCAGGAGCATATCTGAAATGCTCGTATGCCAACGCACGCANGCAGCGTCACAAGGGTTGAGGGGTGGAAGAATGTTACAGAATGGAGCGGTAAGAGAACCCCCTCCTGAATGTCTAAGTTGCCCTCTGAGATACCCTTCTAGAATAGGTACAAGGCCCTGGGTACAATAGATGAAGCAGATAATGAGATTGTTCAGGAACCTACAGAGGCAGTGTTGTGAAGGGTCAGAGAGACCAACCCCTCACAACAAAACCTGCATTAAGACCAGTGCCAAAAAGAAACAATGGTGAGTTATCGTCATTGGTGATGCCCTCCTGTGCAGAATGGAAGCACATGTTTGCAGACATCTTTTTAGAGAATTTTGCTGCCTCCCTAGAGCCCTAATTAGTGACATCACAGAGCCTAGTACAACCTCAGACTACCATCCATTCCTGCTCTTTCACGTGGGTACTAATAATGTCACAACAGCAAGTCTGAAGTCATTCAAAAGAGTCTTCAGAGGCCTGGGAAGAATGCTAAAAAATTCAGGAGCACAGGCAGTGTTTTCCTCAATCCTCCCAGTAACTGGAAGAAACAGGGGATCCCAGTATATCAATACCTGGCTCCAGGACTGGTGACTCTGCCAAAAGTTTGGGGTTTTAAACCATGGAAGAGCCTCTGAGACACAAGGAATGCTGGGGCCTGATGGGATCCATCTGTCCTAAAGGGAAAAATGGATCTTTGGATGTAAGCTGGCAGGACTGTTTGAGACAGCTTTAAACTCTAATCGATGAGGGAAGGGGATACCAACAGATTGCAGAAGGTAAGCCAAGTAGCCATTAGCATGACATCACCTGAGGGTGGGAATGCTAGCAGGAACATTTACACTGCTCCTGAGTGCACAGAGGGCTCAGGAGCATATCTGAAATGCTCGTATGCCAACGCACGCAGTATGAGAAACAAACAGAATGAACGGGAGGCATTGGTCAGCTCCCAGAGCTACAATACCGTTAGTATTAGTGACACTTGGTGGAATGAGTCCCACAGTTGGGGTGCTGGGATGGAGGGCTACAGGCTGTTCAGAAGGGATAGGCAGGACAGGCAAGGTGGAGGTGTTGCACTATACATAGAGAGAGGTTTGGTTGTACAGCCTGTACGCTTAATGACGATGTCGATGAGAGCCTCTGGGCGAGGATTAGGGGGATGGAAAACAAAGGATATATTGTAGTGGTTGCCTACTACCAATCACCCAGCCAGGATGTAAGCACTGATGAGTTATTCTATAGGCAATTAGGAGAAATTTCTGAATCGATAGCCCTTGTACTTATGGGAGATTTCTACTTCCTAGATATCAACTGGAAATATCATACTTCTGTGACAAGCAGGCCTTGGAAATTCTTAATGGTTCTAGGAAATAACTTCTTGTCACAGATACTCAGTGAGCCAGCTAGGAAAAATGACCTCCTAGATTTGTTATTTGTGAATAGAGAAGGACTCGTGGGAGATGTGATGGTAGGAGGCTATCTTTCCACAGTGATCATGAAATGGTTGAGTTTAAAATTTCAGTGCATTGAAAAAAAAAGGACAGCAGAGTTGCTACCCTGGACTTCGGGAGAGCAAACTTTAAGCTATTCAGGGAGCTGTTTAGCACAGTACCCTGGGAATCTGTTTTTGAGGGCTTAAGAGTCCACACATAGCAGTCACTTTAAGAAACATCTTTTAGAAGCACAGGAACAGGCAATTCCACTGTGTTGTAAGTCAAGCAAGTAGGGCAGAAGACCAGCTTGGCTGAACAGGGAACTCCTTATGGAACTCATAAAGAAAAAGAAATTGTGTGAGCTCTGGAAACAAGGTCAGGCAATTACAGAGTGGTAGTTCATATACGCAGGGGGAAGACATAAAAGGACAAAGCTCAACTAGAGTTGAAATTGGCCAGTGTTGTTACAGATAACAAGAAGGGCTTTTATAAGTATGTTAATAGCAAGAAGGTGTCTAAAGAAAAAAATGGACTGATACTTGTTGAAGATGGTCACCTGAATAACTGGGATGAAGAAAAAGTGGAGGCATTCAATGCTTTTTTTGCCTCAGTCTTTAATAGTACTCATAGACCTTGGACCACCTGGTCCCCTGAGTCAGAGGACAACAAGTGTGGGAACAGTGACTTTCCATTTGTGGACACTGAAATTGTAAGGGACCAGCTCTATCAGTTGAATGTTCACAAGTCTGTGGGGCCTGATGGGATTCATCCCAGAGTCCTGAAGGAGTTAGCAGATATTACAGCAGGATCCCTCTTAATCATCTATCAAAGGTCTTGGCAGTTCAGGGAGGCTACTGCTGACTGGAAGCTAGCCAGTGTTATTCCAATTTACAGAAAGCGTGTGAGGCAAGACCCAGGGAACTACGGACCTGTTACTCTAACCTCAGCTCCTGGAATAATTATGGAGATTATTCTGGGAACTATTCAAAGGCATTTAAAGAATAATGCAATCATCAGGCACAGTCAACATGGGTTCACAAAAGGAAAGTCCTGTCTAACTAATTTAATATCTTTCTATGATAAGGTCACCCACGTAGTGGATGAAGGAAAGGCAGTGGATGTAGTTTTTCTGGGCTTTAATAAGGGTTTTGATACTGTCCCTCACATTATCCTTCTAGACAAGTTGTTCAACTGTGGAATGAGTGGGTTCATGGTGCGCTGCGTGCAGAACTGGCTGAATAGCAGGGTTCAAAGGGTAGTAGTGAATGGGGCTACATCTGGCTGGCAACTGGTCACCAGTGGTGTTGCTCAGGGTTCAATTCTAGGGCCAGTTCTGCTCAATTTATCAATGATCTAAGTGCAGGAGTTGGATGCACCGTTAGCAAGTTTGCTGATGATACCAAACTGGTAGGTGCTTGACTCTCTTGAGGGACAAGAGGCCTTGCAGAGGGATCGAGATAGATCGGAGCATTGGGCAATGATTAATGGGATGAAATTTATCAAGTCAAAATGCCAGATTCTTCACCTGTGATGGACTAAATCCAGGCACAAGTATAAATTGGGAGGAGAGCCTTAAGATCAGCCCTGCAGAACAGGTTCTGGGGGTGCTTGTTGACAGTAGACTCAATATGAGTCAGCAGTGTGCCCTAGGAGACAAGAGGGCAAACTGTATCCTGGGGTGTACCAAACATAGTATAACCAGTCAGTCAAAAGAGGTGATTATCCTGCTGTATTCAGCATTGGTGTGGCTACACCTTGAATGCTGTGTGCAGTTCTGGGCCCCAGAATTTAGGAAGGATGTTGAGGTCCTTGAATGTATCCAGAGGAGGGCAACAAAGCTGGTGAAAGGTCTGGAAGGAATGTCTTATGAGGAGCAACTAAGGACTTTGGGCTTGTCTACTTTGGAAAAAAGGAGGCCGAGGGGTGATGTCATTGGTCTCTCCAGCTTCCTGAGGAGATGAAGTAGAGAGGGAGGTGCTGATCTGTTCTTCCTGTTATCCACTGATAGGATGCATGAGAATGATTCAAAGCTGTGCCAGAGGAGGTTTAGACAGGACATTAGAATCATAGAATAATAGAATAGTTTGGGTTCAAAGGGATCTTCAAATGTCAGCTAGTCCAAGCCCTCTGCAATGACCAGGGACGTCTTCAACTAGACCAGGTTGCTCAAATTCCCATCCGACCTGACCCTGAATGATTCCAAGGATTAGGCATCTACCACCTCTCTGGACAATCTGTTCCAGTGTTTCACCACCTTCATTGTAAAAAATTTCTTCCTTATATCTAGTCTGAATCTACTCACTTTTATTTTAAAGTCATTAGCCTTTGTTCTATTGCAACAGGCCCCACTAAAAAGTCTATCCCCATCTTTCTTATAAGCCTCCTTTAAGTACTGAAAAGCCACAATAAGGTCTCCCCAGAGCCTCCTCTTCTCCAGCCTGAACAATCCCAACTCTCAGCTCTTCTTCATAGGAGAGGTGTTCCAACCCTCTGACCATTTTCATGGCCCTCCTCTGGGCTGTGAGAGCACACTGTCAGCTCATGTTGAGCTTTTCATCCACCAACATCCCCAAGAAATTCTACTCAAGGCTGCTTTCAATCCCTTTGTCACCCAGATTATACTGATACCAGGGGTTGCCCTGACCCATGTGCAGAACCTTGCACTTGGCCTTGTTGAACCTCATGAGGTTCACATGGACCCGCTTCTTGAGCTTGTCCAGATCCCTCTGGATGGCATCCAGTCCCTCAGTGGTGTGGTTGACCACACCACTCAGCTTGGTGTCGTCTGCAAACTTGCTGAGTGAGGGTGCACTCAATCCCACTGTCTATGTCATCGATGAAGATATTGAACAATACTAGTCTCAATACAGACGCCTGAGGACACCACTTGTCACTGTCTGGACATTGAGCTGTTGACCACTTCCCTCTGCATGTGACCATCCAACCATATCTCTCCAATTTAGGGAGAAAGATGTTGTGGGAGACCATGTCAAAGGCCTTATAGTATTCTTAGTAAGACTTAGTGCTTAGGAAGCCTGACCAATTCAGGGCACGTTATTAAGGGCATTGTCCAAACACCTCTCAAAAACTGAGAGTCTTGGGGCATCAACCACCTCTCTAGGAAGCCTGTTGCAGTGTTTGATCACCCTCAGGAGGTCCCTTCCGACTGAAATTATTCCATTCCATTCCATTCCATTCCATTCCATTCCATGTAGACAGAAGACTCAGGCTCATACGAAATGGTGAATTTTCATTTTTATTCACTATTTCTATGTTCAGTTAGTTTGGGAATAATTAAATTCTGAAGATAGTCTATGCTTTTGTGCCTCAGTTTCTTATAAGAAAATGAGAATACTTTCATTTATCAATTTTGAAATGTATGAAAAACATAAACAAGTGTTATAAATCACAATACAGAGTACTTACCATAAGAGTCTCTTTTGCTACCTGTTAATATCCCTCTTAAAGACAGGACAACATTATGTAACACTGAGAGTTTTTTGATAGTATTGAGTTTCTCATTTTTTCATTTGCTCTTCATATGTCCTGATACTCCTTTCTAGCATAGCTATATATATACTTTTTCTGGCTACTGTGATTTACAGTAACTTTAAGAGTAAATGTAGTTGGGAGAAAATAATGATTTAATATCTTTTTCCTTTTACCTTTTTTAGTTTCATAACTAAACCCAACTAAACAATGAACAAAAAAAAGAACCATAAAAACTTGCTAGGTTGAATTCTGCTAGGTACATTTCATAACATAACAGCCACATTATCATGTTCCTTATTTTCCATCACTCATATTGTTTTTGTTTTGATCACACTGAGTCACCTATTTTGGCATGACTTATTAAAGACTCTATTAAAGAATTAAATAGCCATATAAATCAAACAGAAGTTTTTCTAACTTCAGTGTACTCCACCTGAGCCCATTGCCTAGCTTTTTAAATTCTGAGCATTTCCTAGCTATAACATTCGTTTTCTTTATAGTGAACAGTGTCTTATATTAAGCATACAAGAATTATAGTTAAAAATTTCTATATAGTCTAAAAATTTCTTTAACTTTGACAGTAGCTCTTTGTGCTGTCATGGGCAAACCAGTTCCTATTTCAGTTACTTGCAAGATTTCAATGAAAAGTCGACAACAATGAATATAAGCATCTAAATGCTAGTAATGCAAATGTCTTGCAGCTATTGTATGTGAACAGGCCTTCATTTCATTTGTTGACTTTGTGAAGGCATTAGCACTCAGATTTGTGGAACACCAACTTTAAAAGCATCCAGAGCTTTATTTCAAGGGTAAATTCCAACAAAGCAGAATTTTACAGACAAGTCTGAGAGCTTCTTCTTCACACTTGGTTTTATATCAGACCTGTCCAGCCTCGTGTTCATGTGCTGTACTGTTTAATCTGTTGATTTGCCCATGCACAAACAGTCAGAGAGAGTAAGAGTTATGGCTTGGTTACTTTAAGTTTGATGTATTAGATTTGTTGATGATAAGTGGCCCTTTACATGTGAACATATAGTGGTCAGGATTTCCTAGTATCTTATAATGATCCAGATTTTACTATCTGGAAGTTAATGGTGAAGTAAAAAACAAGAATATTTTGTAGACAAGTAACAACCTGTTATTTGCTGTCTATAGAAAACCACCTAAGCCAGTTGCACTGGAAGATAAATATGCCCAAAAGATCCATAGAAACATATTCTGGTGTGAAGAATGAAATTACTGAATTTCTCAGTGTTAATTTATTTTTCTTTTAAATCCTTATGAACAGAAAGAGTATGGATTCCACACTGAATCTAGATTTTAAAAATTCCCACTTTTGCTCGTCTGCTCATCTTAGCATTTTTCTATCAGAGTAACCAAATCTCATTGTATTCAATGAGTCTTTATCTAATACTGTAAAAAAATAATTATATTAGTGACTCTCATAACACATTAGTGGAGAGAAGCACTAATATGATACAGCACTAATTCAATTTGTTAGAAAGTGAAAATGCAAGACTCACATTCTGCTTTTTCTGAGAAATACCAGTGCTATTTGCTCTTTTTTAAACATTGCCTACAGGGAAGTCTTGTTATTGAGCAACCTTAGAATTACCACCATAACTTTTAATAGACAACTGCTTCTCCAGTGAAGACAAAAGACTGGAAATGTCTAGCTATTTCAGAAATGAAAAACAAATAACTTCTTTTCTTTTTTCTTTTCTTTTTTTTTTAATGTAATGAGTTATCTAAGAACATCTAAAAGGTCCAAAGTACAGTTTCCCACAATACATATACATTTTCATCTTTATTTTCTTTAAACACATCAGTCAGTGATGTGTAAGTGTAACTTTGACTGGTACATCTCTATATATAACATGAAAAATAGACTTAGCTTCATAGACTACAAAATTGAATATCTTTACCAGAACTTGATCGTTTTATAAAACAGCTCAAGCTTGATTTTCTGAGTCACCGCTTTCATCACAGCTGTATTTGTTCCACCCAGCTTTTGTCCTCCTGCTTTTGACTTCTTTCCTGGCTGAAAGAATTAAATAGTATAAAAATTGCTACAACACATTATCAACAAGCCAATATGACATTGTAAAGATGAGGAGAGATGCACAGACTTAGACCATATACAAAGGCTGGACATGAAAACCTGTTCTGTTTTGGTTTTCAGATCTGTTTTTACAGAGTGGAATATAATTTATCCTTGTTTTTTTCTGGTACTGCTGTTTATTAAACCTACTACAGTATTATTTTTTCCTTCTCCATTTCCTATTGCCCTAGTTTTTGATTCAAAAATGACTGAACAGGAAAATCTCAGAAGTTTTCCTTGCTTTTCATTATCTTAAGCCTACAAAATTGGCCCAGAACTTCTTAGGCACGTATTTAATTTCCTTACTTCAAAGTCTCATATTGAAATTTTAGCCATATGTTAGTAGCAACTAGAGTTTACAATTAGAAACTTTCACGGGTCTGGGCAGAGGGGGCTACAACATTTCTTGTTATAAACAGGGGAGTGGGAAAAAGCCCATACAATGTTAATGACTGAACAGAGATTGACAAAAATGCAAATGGCAAACTTTATTGACGATAGATATGGTTATGAAGTGGTAGAAGTGAGTGGGATACTTCTGTTCATTCTGCCCATGGTTCATAAACTCTGCAAAATACTGTATTCTAATGATACTTCATGTAAGTTAGTAGGCATGCAGCCAGGGTGAGGAAAAGAGCATTCATACAGATGTTATAAAAGAGACTACTGATTGCTGAAATTTACATGAAGAGATTAGGATCTCACTTGACTGGTTTGCATTGCAGCATACACAATGCAAAATGTAAAAGAATACTTTGGCTTGGCATAAGTATTTTCTAATATTTTTGTTTGTCCACAGTTCCTAGATATGTAAGTATCTATTTTTCCTGTGCTCTACTTTACAGGGTGCTAATATAAGGGGACAATAAAACACCATGCAATAGGGTGTTCAAAGATAACAGTCAATTTACCAATCAGTAATTGTTCTCTGTTCTTCACATCCTTCAAGTATTTCTATGGGCAGTGCCAAGTGACATGTATAAAACAAATGAAAATCCTTTCGCAAGAAATGGAAGTGATTTGGTTATTTTTAGAACGTCATATTCTAAGCTTAGGCATGTGGAGCAATCAAACATATCTCCTACCTGAAAAATACATGAAGGAAAAAAACTACTTTGGTTCATCTTTTGACTTATTCCAGTGGGTAGATACTGAAAAATTATTTATCTCCAATCTTTTATGTGCTGTTACTTCTGAGAGGAAGACTGAACAAAGTACACTGATTTGAAGTAGTAATATTGAGATGTGGGATGATTTTGGAATCTTATTGTGAGTTTATTTCTGTGTGTTGAATTGAACCCAAGAAAAGTTTTGACTCATGCACCAATAGTACACAGTTCAAAGAATTTTATCTCCTATAAAACATTCTTCTTGGCTGAAGAAAATCTTTCAAAAATTTCAAGATGTAGCATTTCATCATTTAAACATCTTTGGAGCTACAATTCTTCTGAAATTTCAAATTTAAAATTATTTACTAGAAGAAGCTTTAAATAAATAATTTATGTTGTAAAATAATGCTACAGCCTTTGTAATGCTTACTTGTTTCCTGTACCTGGATAAACAATAATTTAAAAACTTAAGATTTCTAATCAAGTGGGAATACTACTTCAACTTGAATGTAAAACTCTGCCTCAGCCTGCCTCTAAAAAGACGACTGAGGAAGTCACTTATTAGCCTACTAATTACGACAGGAGAAAAATTTACAAAATTCTGCTCTTAAAAAAAAAAGTATAGTAAACAGTTTTACATCACAGGAGAGATTCTAGCACTTCTATATGAAAATATGGAGAATGGAGAGGGAGAAAAAAGAGAACAGGAGCTATAGGTTTAAGGTAGATGCTCCAGGCAGATATGAAAAATTGCTTTCTGGAGGTTCCCCTATCCAGTATTTGCAGAGGAACTCAAATCAAGTGTCCCAACATAAATATCTAGTGGCATTTGTGATGTCCCACAGTATCTCAGACACCTTCACAGAACTAACAAATATGAAACAGGGTTTATGGGAATCACACACTTCTGAAGGAATGACTGGATGGTAGATGGGATACCCTATAGCACTTCAACTAGACACCTATCTGTGGGAAACTAAGTGAATCCAAGTAGCCTAGATAACTACTTCAAATCAGATGCTTAACTCTCCAGAGATGGAGATTACACAAATCAGATTAATTCATGTTCATTTGGATGTCTACAATAATATTTTGACATGTGAACGGAATGTCTAAGTTACCATTATAGTTGACAGAGATCTAAGATTCAGCTCACTGATGCCATGTAGGATCTTTAGAATACCTAACTTGACTACTGCTTCCTACACTAGAAAGATTTAGTTCTCCAATAGATTTTATTGCATCTTTCTCAGTTGCATACAGATATATCCAGTGTTCTAGGATATTCAATAATATTTCATACTGATTTTTGGGCAACTTAGTTTAGTACTAGATCTCCATTAACTACAATCAGTTATTTTTCAGATAGATTTCATTATAGTATTTTTTTTTCCTCATTTGCGATGAGAAGATAGTGGCCTAGTAACTTGCCTGTAGCCCAGTGATAAACATAATAATAAAAACACATCTGAAAAGATTGTAATGGTCTATTATAATCACTACAATGTGAATTACAGGCATTCTACTAAGTCCCCAATAACTTATGTAATATCTTTAAAGCCTCATTGATAAGTAATATGAAGTTTAAAGAATGCTGAAGGCTCCTATCCTGCACATACATGTACTGTTTTCAGCCATATTTGCCACTTAATTAATATAACCCCTCACTAATGTATTAGGCAAGGAAAAGTGAGCTGAGAGTGACAGCAAGGTGGGCCAGGCAGTGCCCTCATGGACTGACCTGCAGCATTAGAGCAACAAGAGTAGAGTAGGGCTGGTGGTGGTAAAGAGGGTCAGCTAAGAGTATTGCCATCCTAGACATGGTGATGAGGCAGGTCATGCCCAGCAAGGCACAAAGGCTGGAAGATCGTATCTACAGCATAGAACAGCCCAAGCAAGGACTTGAGCGGAAAGAGTTGGTGGGGAAAAGCCCTAGGTGTGGCTTTTCATGGCTCTTCTCCCTACAGTATGGTTCAGCTGCACTCTATCAGAGCTGATCTTGACCATAGGTAAGCAAAGTCCTGGCAAGGGGAAGCCCTTGCAGAGCAGGATTACAGATAAAGACTGTTAAAGTCTGATCAGGCAATCACAGCCTGTTGATGCATTCAGGATTCTGATATCACTGACATATACATTTTCATAGCAGAGTGGAGGACTCCATAGAAAAAATATCATGATTTCAAATCTGATTTCCATTAAATGAATAAATATTTAAAATATTAATATATATGTAAATATATACATGCTTTTATGTAATTAAAATAAGCTCAGAAGTTTTTTTTACTCTGACATTGACAGAAAAATTATAATCGAACAGATTATCATATCTGAACAGTCAGTTTAACTTTTAAATTTCATACTTTTTGCCCCTGATTACATTAATGATACAAACAGATAACATTTTTCTCTAAGGCCACAATGGATGGATCAAACTAAGGCCACATCAACTACAGGGGAGATTTGAAGGACTATAGATTCCCTGTTTTTTTGCTTATACAGGTCAGAAACCTGGCCAGGCTGTGCTGCAATACCTCTGTGTCTTGTACACCAAATAGCCTTTTTGCTGAAACGAAGACAAAGGAAGAAAAAACCAGGAAAAGAAATAAAAGGAGGCTTGGTACATGCATGGCTTAGAAATAGTTTCAGTTTATATGCACATAAAAGTGAAGGTCTTGTATCACTGATTAATAACTACATTCAGTCTAGGTTTATCTTAAATAGTGATTGATGGGTTTGAGTGTAATGATTTGCCATCTGTTTTTGTTTCTCTCTCACCTTCCTGTTTCTTTATTGCTCTTTGTTTCCTTCATCCATTCCAGATGTTCTTCAATTTTCAGGGGTTCCTTCATTCTCTTTCTGTGTTTGAAACACTTCTGTTGAAGATGGTGACCACTTAGTCTGCTTCATTTGCTTCAAATATGTTCTTCAAAAGTCATTTCAGATGGTACACTATGTAAGAGGGACAAGAAATAAAATATCACAAATGCAAATGTAGAAAATTATGCAGGATTATTATATTGTCCATAGAATAACCAGCTAGCTATCTTTACATCATCTCTTCATTATGAGGAGAAGCACTGTGCCTCACTCTGGCATTGGATATCCTTCTGGTTTTTAGGGGAGAAATAACTCTAAAAATCAGAACCTTTGTCTTCAGAGTACAGATAAACCTCTTGTGAAGGAGGCAATATTGTAATTATTGTGAGGTACATAGCCCACATCACTGCAATAATAATAATAATTCTTTGATTAGTGTTTACCTTTAACTGTATGTATATAAAAAATAATAGATTATGTCTTAAGAAGCTCCCAGTATAACACATACCTAGAAATACATATAACACATCAATATAATGCTTAGCCTTGGAAGGATACAAACCACAATATTCCTGGATTAAACTCCTGTTGAACACAGACAAATGTAAGTATTTATATTTAATTTATACTCTTAATTTTTGAGAGTGACATCTCAATATTTTCACATCAGTTCCCACTCATTACAATGTCAGCTCCAGAAAAATGCTGTCAGAAAAAATAATACTCCAGACAATCAAGTTAAAAGGGCAAAATTCAAAAAGTTATTCCTTCAGGATAATCAAACATATATATAGATAATTACAATTCAAAGATGCCAGTAAAATGACTTCTCTACTATGAATCTTAAGCCCTTATTAAGATATGATTAAGTTTTTCTTGTAGCAGGGATCCTAGGTATTTAAAGAAGGATATGACAGATTAGAGAAGCTCTCTATGCTGAAAAAGAGTACAAGTGATGTCACACAGGAGGTCCCTAATATAAAGTGCCCTACTTAGATCCTTCAAAACATTAATATTCTTTTACTTTTTAAAAGTATCTGTGTTTTTCCAGGATTGTAGTCCTGTCTTAACTGAAGGAAATTTTGTTCAGCTGTGTTATAACACAGACGTAATATCAAAGAATCATAGAATGGCCTAGGTTAGGTAGAACCTTAAAGATCATCTAGTTCTAATACCCATGCCATGGGCAAGAACACCTTCCACTAGACCACATTACTCAAAGTTCCATCCAACCTGGCTTTGAACACTTCCATGGATGGGGCCTCCACAACTTCTCTAGCAATCCTGTTCCAGTGTTTCACCACCATCAGAGTGAAGAATTTCATTCTTATGTCTAATGTAAATCTACCCTCTCCCACTTTGAAGCCTTTATGCACCATCCTGTCACTACATGTCTTTGTAAAAAGTCCCTCTCGTAGGACCTTTCCAGTAGGGCCCTGTTAGTTACTAGAAAGATGCTATAAGGCCTCCCCGGAGCCTTCTCTTCTCCAGGTTGAACAACCCCAACTTTCTCAGCCTGTCTTCATAGGAGAGGTGTTCCAGCCCTCTGATCATCTTCGTGGCCCTCCTCTGGAATTGCTTCAGCAGCTCTGTGTCCTCCTTATGTTGGGGGCTCCAGAGCTGGACACAGGATTCCAGGTAGGGTCTCAGGAGAGAAGAGGAGAGGGGCAGAATCACCTCCCTTGACTTACTGGATATGAATCTTTTGATGCAGCCCAGGGTGTGGTTGGCTTTCTGGGCTGCAAGCACACATTGCTGGTTCACGTTGAGCTTGCCATCCACCAACACACCCAAGTTGTTCTCCTCAGGGCTGCTCTCAACCTTTTCTCCACCCAGCCTGTATTTGTGCTTGGGATTGCCCTGATCCGTGTGCAGGACCTTGCACTTGGCCTTGTTGAGCTTCATGAGGACGACATGGGCCCATCTCTGAAGCCTATCCAGGTGCCTCTGGACGGCATCCCTTCCCTCCAGCATGCTGACCACTCCACACAGCTTGGTGTCATCGGCAAACTTGCTGAGGGCGCATTCAATCCTGCTGTCCATGTTGCTGACAAAGATGTTAAACAGCACCTGTCCCAATCCTGACTCCCGAGAAATGCCACCTGTCACTGCTCTTCACTTGGATATTGAGCCGTTGGCTGTGACCATCCTGCCAGTTCCTTATCCCCCTAGTGGTCCACCTGTCAAATCCATGTCTCTTCAATTTAGAGACAAAATGCCACGTGGGACAGTGTCCAATGCTTTCCACAGGTCCAGGTAGATGACGTCAGTTGCTCTTCCCTTGTCCACCAATGCTGTAACACTGTTGTAGAAGGCCATCAAATTTGTGAGGCACAATTTGCCCTTAGTGAAGCCATGTTGGCTGTCACCATTTGCCTCCTTATTTTCCATGTGCCTTAGCTGAGTCTCTAGGAGGATCTGCTCCATGATCTTGCCAGGCACAGATATGATCTCTTATGCCTGCCGTGTTTCCCTCCAACAGATATTGGGCTGGTTGAAGTCCCTCTTGAGGACCAGGGCTTGTGTACATGAGACTTCTCCTATGTGTCTACAGAGTGCCTCATCTGCTTGATCTTCCTGCTCAGATGGCCTGTAGCAAATCTCTACTATGATGTCACCTGTCCCTGTCCTGCCTTTAATGCTAAACCATAAGCTCTCGGCTGTCTCCTCATCCAGCCCCAGGTAGAGCTCCGTGCACTCCAGCTGGTCACTGACATGGAGGGTGACACGCTTTCATCATCTTCCCTGCCTGACTTTCCTAAGAGCCTGTATTCTTCCATTTCAAAAATCCAGTCGTAGCAGCCATCCCACCATGTCTGCATGATGCCAGCAGTATCATAACCCTGCAGGCATGCACACATCTCTAACTCCTCCTTTACTTCCCATGCTTCATGCGTTTGCATAGAGGCATTTAAGTTGGGCCCCCCATGATGCTGACCTACTGGCTAGAGTGGCTGGAATTTCTTTGTACTGCACTCCAGGTTCTCTCCTGCTGATGTGTCATCCTTCTCCAGGCTCTGGGCATCTGCTGCTTCACTGGCATCAAACTGGTAGGTGTGGGATGGATGGAGGTTCAATGTTCATTTAAATCCCTCTTCACCAACTTGACAAGCCTATGACCAAAGATCTTCTTCCCTTTTACTGACAGGTGGATTCCATCAGCCCCCAGTGAACCTGCTTTCTCAAAGCAATTCCTGTGATCTCAGTAGCCAAACCCCTGGGTGTGGCACCAGTCCTGTAACCATTTGTTAACTTGTCAGATTCGTCTGGCCCTTTGAAAGCCTTTCCCTTTGACCGGCAGGATTGACAAAAGAACTACCTGTGGTCCAGCATCCTTTACCATGACTCCCAGGGCTCTGTAGTCCTTCCTGATTCTCCTCAGACTGCTCCTGGCAGCATCACTATATTTGATCATGTACTTGACCGTATTTAACTGAACTCTTGTGAGCACAGGAAGGAGATGAACAAAATGTAAAAATTATATGACTGTGAAAACCTGAAAGTGCTGTACTTCAGTGGCTGAAAGTGTTTCTTTAGTGTAAGCTAAAGAGATACCTATTTCTTCTTCCCCAGATACTGTATTTTTAATTGAATGGTAGCTAAATTGGAGTTTTTCACCTCACGGTAGAAAGTTATTTTCTTAATATGAAATAGATGTACTATGGCATTACTTGCAGAAAGAACATCCTAAACTCTAGTTCAAAACTCAAGATGCTTTCTTAAAAGCACAATAATTACTCCTCATAACCTTTCATATCTACTATTTACGGAGCTCAAGGAACTGGGTATGATCAAGTAATCTTGCATCAAAATGCAATTTCTAAGCAAAGCAAGTTGCAAAGTAGTTCTATGAGAATTAGTGTGTAATACTTCAAAATAGAATATTCTTGGCCCATACCAGTTTTTAGTCTTTATTATAGATTTTTATTTTTATTTTTGTTATTATTATATTTTGAAATATTTACAGGTAAGTTTGAGTCCCTTTCATCAACTCTTCCCAGTTTTCCAGATTAGTCATGAATCAAAGACAAAACAGTCTATTCAATGATATTAGTAAAAGAAGTCCCTCTCATAATTTTCTGGAAGTAGAAGTGTGAATTAGTTTCAAATTCTCTGCCTCAAAATTAACTTAATATTAAAATAATAAAGATTAGTCCCGTTTGTCCTGTTGCATTCAGACTGGAATCTCTTTTGTTATCTTAATAATTCTGTATAAAATTACATCTTGTCTCCTTGTTAGTTGGTTTTGGTTTTTACATCATTAATTATAAACATTAACATTTTTTACATTTGTAAAAATAATTTGCAGATTATTTATATATATATTATAGCAGTATATATATGTCACTTAATAAATTTCACCCTACAATGACTAAGATGATGATAAGTCCATCATCTGTGGTGTTCTCTGTCTTCAGTTATGAGTTGATGAATATTACTGGAGCTGCTACTAATGAGGAAGTGTTTTCTTGAGCAATAGAATATTTGCGAAGGTATCGATAAGTGATCAATAGCGATTTGTCTACTTCAAATAGCTACAAATATCTAGAGAGGTCTCTCCGAATGTCTTCCAACATGGCTTATAAATAAACAAAATATTTACATGGCTGCCATAGGTACAAAACTCAATGAGTTTGGAACCTGGCATTATTTTCAGACTCCATGTTTCCAGTTCCATATCAGAAAATTGAAGAAAAAGGTTTATTTTCAACAGTATAATTCCAAGAAGATTCTTTGCAAGAGAAGTTAATTTCTAGCTCTTGTAATTCAAAAGGAAACCTTCTGAGTCAAAGATAAATAGAAACCATGCTGTTTGAAACAGCTAGCAACCTTGAACCAGTATTGCTTAAAAGGGAGTATTTTAACAGAGACTTAGCTTCATTATTTTTTAAGATTTACTTTTAATCACTGATGCATAGAATTTGTGTCCCAGTGTAACACATGGGAGAGCCATAAAAATAGTGCTATGTATTATTTTCCTCCTTTTTTTTTTCCTTAAATGTACTTGTTTTAAGTACAAATTGTGAGACCCCTTGACCTTTGTGCTTAAGTTCAAGGCTAAGAAACCATTTTTTACCACCTTTTGCTAAGAATCAGGTTCACTATATTTGCTTGCAGTATCATTTGTGGTTCTTATTGAAGGAGACCATATATAGATTCCCCAGAACCTCCCTATTTAGATATCTTCACTGTTAATAGTTGATTTTTTTTAATACCTATAGCAAAACACATAGCCAATCTTCCTACAGAACTGGCAGACTTTCGGAGTATCGTCTCAACTCTGGTTGTATTTTAAACTACATCTATGCTGCTAAACATGTCCATGCCAAAGGGACACATCTGTGTCTATGGAGGAGGGAGACAAAGTCACATGCTCCTCTGTAAGATCTGCTAACTGATACACAGAACAATTTTTCTGGACTTCTCTTTGTAATATAAACCATGGGAGTATAGCTCAAGGAACTCTTTATAAAAAATTATTTCATGGTCATAAATTGAGAAATTTTATAATGTTTTTATATTAGTAAAACAGACACTAAATATCTTAGTTCTTTTCAAGGTATTTAAACATGTTTGTTTATAATTTTTTCCCTTAAGCACTCAGAGAATTAAAAAAAATAGAACTAAAGGCTGTTTTATAACAGTTCAGTTAAAACTATTGTGTATTATTATTGAAAATGTTAACAACAATTATTATTGTAATATACTATCTGGGCCACCCTATTTCTGATTAAATGTTTGCCTGTTCTATTAGTTTTTCTTCCAGTTGCCCTCTGGAATGCTACAAATAGGTTTGTGTTTCTGCTTTGCCTTTGTTTCTGTATATGACCAGAAGGTGAGATTCCCAAGATGTCACCATGTATTTATTATATGTATTAATATATACAAAAGAACTCAGTGTTCTGGTCAGAGCTTGTAGTAAATAGTGCAGTAGAGCTCCGAAATAATCACTGTAGCTACTAAAACTGTAGGTTTCATCTGTCTCTGGATTCTTTATCCAAGCAGCGAAAACACTATACCAAAAATGTAGCAATGTCCCATTGACTGTGTTTGGGATTTCTTTGCTGTAAGAGTTTAACAAAAGTTTAAATACAAGGAGGACAGACAACAAACCAAACTGGTGGAGACTCAAACAACAACACTGATTGTTTTTAATTTCATTTTGTTTTAGACCATTCCAACTAAACTTTTTCAAGATAAAGACCAGGAACACTGTGCAGGACAGTTCTTCCAAACGTCTATTCCCAAAAGGAGATGTGAATGAAACTTCTCTACCCTAAGACATCCTCCAACACTTTCAACTGCATTCTCAAATACGCCTTTATGATTATATGTTAAAATTTATACTGTTTAACTAGCTTTCGTGCTGTAAGAACAACAATCCAGTGAGTAGCTATACATCATTCATGTTATTTTGGACAGTGTCATATGAAACTAAACCAAAACAAAAAACCTTACACTCATACACACAAAAAAACTTATGGCTTAGGATCATAGGGTCATACCAAGGGAATGTATATATTCTATATTGTGTGAACATGGACAACTTTTTTGAGAAAGGGACAGCATTGAGCTGTATGACCATGCAAATTGATCTACTGTCCAGGATTTAGCTCCTCACCCTTTTTTTTTTTTTAAGAATTATAGAAGTCTCTACAATGCACATCTTTGTACTGAACTCATTGGTAACTATATTACCTGAATTGTTCTCATACCTAAAATACTTCACTTCCTCCAATACCCAGAATGCTGAATTGACTGTAGACTTAAAACTTTTCTCTTTGTCTTGCATTGAATGCAAAGGAAGCTTGGGGAGTCTGGGGAGAATCACTTTCCCTTTTACATAACAATCTTTCTACTTTTACCAGTACTGCTAGCACAGATGCAGATGTTTCCCAGGGACTACCTCCAATTGTCTTTACAGTTCTTGAACATCTTTGTTGTAAATTTATCTACTGGTTTATGCTGTAGAACTCTTTTATTGGTCTAGCTGTCAGAATATTCACAAGCAATGTTAGATTTCTGGGTTTTGGTTTCACTTCTATAAAAATTTATCACACAATATTGCACCAAATAACACTTCTGAATGCTATAACATAGTGCCAAATATTAAGTATTTAATACATTTTTTTACTTTCCAAAGGGAAGGAGTATATAACAGAACTTATATAGCCACAAAATCATTTTTATTCAGTCTTATTTCTGTTACTGATTCTGACCCTCTGGAATTCATTGACAGACTTGCCACATAAATTAGTATGTCATCAGGATTTAGAAGAGAGTAGCCATGTGCTGTAATGTTTTCAACCACTTATGGCACAGAGTTTACTATTAAGAGAATATTTAATCTGCACAGAAATATATTTGGTGGAAGGTAAAATGTTGAAAACAGAAGGATGTAGGAGATTGTAAAATGATCCTAATTTCATAAAGTACTGTAAAATGTCATCATGTATGGTGACAAAATGTCCATCCTCCACGGACACAGGCCATTCTTCCAGAAATGTACAGATGTCTCACAGTTACTCTGTCATTTCAGCAGAAGATCAGGATGAACACAGGAGGACACCTAAGATGGCAGAAGATGCTATCCAGCCTATTATATGGTATCTTCCCTGATAGGCAGGAAGTGAACATCTGGAATACTAATGGTCTAAAAGAAAACTTCTTGGGTAACTTCTGAGATAGACAGCTTTAATTATGACAGTTATCCTTTTGATGAACAGGTTCTTTCTCTAAGATGTCTTTTAAACTGTGCAAAATTATTCCTATCAGAATAGAGAGCTTAACCCTCAGCCATTATCGCATGGTTTCAGACACAGTGGCTGCCAGGAGCTAGAGATTATATTGTTTGCCATCAGCATTTGATATAACTGTTTATTCAATGTTTTTGCTGCTGACTGAAGTTCGAGAATTCAGAGCTGAATAATAAAATTCCCACTTTGTGTGTGTGTGTACAAAAACATTTTTTTCCTGCAGAATTTCTTCTAAATCTTAAAACCTTGAAAATTTCACTGTCTGTCAGAGCAGTATCATGATTAATTTATTCCAGTTCACTATATTTTATTTCAAATACTATGTATTCTTGATAATTTCCTTCTCTGCATGTGCATACAGTATACCTTAATAAGTTAAATCAAAAAAATTTCTTACTGCTTTTATTTACAGTGTACATTCTGTGTAAAAGTCTGGCAAAGAAATGATAGTTGTGAGTTATTTTGACTGGAAAACTTGTTATGTACTATCTCAGCATGAGTACAATATATTAATCTAATTGTTTAAATTTAATATCAAGTCAATTTACTCAAGTCAATTGGCTGGTTTATAAAAAACAGTAAGGAACCAAATTAAAATATGTGTGAGTCTCTATTGTATTTAAGCTCAGTTTCTCCCAAGAGATTTGCACATCTAAACAGTTACAGTCACTAAAGCAATAAAGTTTACAGATTGGATCCATTTTGCCTGGATCCTACTTTACTTGGTATATTGTACATACAATATTACAATGTATGCTGACAGTTTGGTTTTAGGGATTTCCATCTTTCCTCCCTCCTCCATATTATTCCTTATCACCGTAATTTCACTAAGATTCCCACTTAAAATTGAATACAATTATTTCTTTAATCTGGATAATTTACAATCATTTTATTTACAGAGTTGAGATGGTGATGAACTGAAGCAATAAAATTTAGAAATCTCTTTAACCTGGAATGTTGAAAAATCTCCATTCGTATCCAAAACCGAAATAGTAGTCTACACCCTAAGCAGTAATTCAGTTTTCTGAATTATAAACACTGCTTGGGATAAGACTTGGTACTTGTCTGTCTAAAATTATCCTTGGTGCTCAGCTTTATTTCTCTGTACACAGACAGAGGAGTTTATTATGGAGCAATTGGTGCCTGCTTCTACTTAAGTTTTGATTGCAATTCAGCATTAGGCAACAGTTTGTTACGGGATCAGATAGAGAACAAGTAAGATAAAGACTGACTCAAATTGATGGTTAAGATAATTGGTTAAAAGAGAAGATAGATAGGTAATCCTCTCCACGACAGCGGAATAAATTTCATTTTTGCTTTTATCCAGTGATGTTCTAATAGAAAAAAATTATAAAAAAATAAAATGTAGCTGCTTTTCAAGGTATATAAGTATGAAACCACAGTTTTGGTCATCACAATCAAAACTCTAGAGTTGAAATAATAGTTTGAGGTTGGGGATTTTTATTGATTGATTTATTTAAATATACACATATATATATTTATGCTTTAGTATGCCATCTCTAACACTTGTGCTCACAAATGGCTCACATGAGGATAAGTGAAAATTATCTCACAAAGTGCAATTTATGGTCAGACATAGTGCTTCATCACACTGTGCTGAGATGTGGATTTCACCACTGCAGGGTAATGTAGGTTGAACAATTTTCTGACCAGTAGACTGTTATGCACACACTGTCACCACCACAAGTTAAATAAAAATGCTCAAAAAAGGACTAGATAGACTGAATGGGATATATGGAAGTGTCTAGCATTTCCTTACAAATTTAGATGACATAGAATTTTAGAAAATAGTAGTTAGGAGAAATTAAGTAGAAAAATATAGTAAATGCTTAGGTCAAATATGCTGAACTGTTACAGAGGTGCTCTTATTTGGGAATTAAAGTAGCTCCCATTCACTGTAATTTTAATTTCTGGGATTGTGTACAATACAATGTAATGAAGTAATTTTATTCCCAGAATTGGCTTCTTCATCATTCATGTTTTGGTTCAAAACAAGTGTGGTTTTGAAGTGAATCTTCTCATTGTTCCGACTTACCATTTGTTGATTAAATTTACTGAATAGTTTTACTCCCCACAAAGATTTCTGAGAGGGGAAGCTAAGTCAGAAACTACATTTTATGAGTGAACTGACATGCTTTAGCTTCTCATTGGAAAACTAAGCTCTGACCTTCGTACAGCTTTATATTACATGTGTCGTGGGGATGGTCAGTAAATGGGATCAGACTAAATATAGTCAGGAGTAAAAGCTCTGAACTTCACCTGGTGTACATGGAGCATCCTCAGCTCTGATTACTTCGATTTACTGCTTCTCTCTTATTCCTTCTGAATGGCTTGATAGTATAGATATAGCCAGTGAGAACCAGTCACCTGATGCTGAATGTGCTTTAACTTATGTATGATTTTGTTGATTTAACTGTTGTAAGTAACAATTCTCATCCAGAGTAAGAAATTCCTCATGTAGCTTTTTTCCTGGTATTTCTGCACTGTAGCTTTCTGATTAATCTCTGAGCTGAGACTCAGCTGCTGCTTAAGCTAATTTTCTAGTGCTCTTTTAGATGTGCCTCCCCCTGAGTCCTCTGCTCGCTTATTCAGAATATCTCCCATAGAGCTTCCCACAGGGCATGTGGCATATTGATTAGCCCTATACAGCCCCTGAAAATATCTTACATCTGGGTGACTGAACTGAGCTCAGCTAGTCCTTTTAACATTATTTACACACAGACTATTTCAGCAATTTGATAAGAAGTGCCTGTTTCTCTATGATGCCTAGATCATCAACAATTCTAAGTCCCAAAGTCAGCTAGTACATTTTCAAGTGTCAGAGGATGAAACTGGTCTCAAAGAGAAACAATTCTCAATCTCATTCTATTAGCCTTTTCTACCCAGTCATCAAATTCAATATTCCTGACAAAATCTTACTATTAAAGTACTGCAGTTTCCTTTTTTTGATCCTGCTTCTATTACTGCATTATTGAAGATTGCATTGAAGGGTCAGTACATAAGAAACAAGAAAACCTTTCTGATTCCACGTGAAATTTTATTAATCTCAAATCTCAGATTTTTCTAGTTGGGAGCACAGACTACAGAACCATAAACATCAAGATGCTAATGGCTTTTCCATGTGACAGTTTATGCAGTGACAAATAAAATAAGCTATGTAGTCAAATTATTGTAATTTTTTAGCTTGATAATAAAATTGCTTTGAGAAAGTCTTATGCCCTGGGTTGTGCTTGACATATTAGCCATTCAGCACTTCAGTTTATCTATTGTTGACCAAGAAAACTACAAACTACAGATGAGCCATGCTTTTTATGGCACTGAGGAGGAGCAAAACAGTTTATTTGCTTTTCCATTTGCAAGAAGTTGAATTTCTGAAACACATAGATTAATGCATACTATCATGATCCATATTTATGAATTCAAGGACAGGAGCATTTACACAGGCTTTTAGCAAAGCATTTAGTACTCTAAGAAGTCACGTAGTATGAATTTAGCTGCTTAAATTCAGAACAATGGCTCAACAAAACGGTGCTGTATATTGTCTCCTTTGTGCAATAGCAGAAATCATTCTATTACATCCAAACATCTTCAGTGTGTTTATTTGCATCTCTCTTTGTCATGTCATGATGTCTTCATGTTGAACAGAGAAAAACAGGTTTTATCTAGGGTGCAAGTCATCTCAACTTTAAAGAAGCATCCACAGCAAAATGAATGGAATTGTAAACTACAAATATCTTCTTCTTTGCAATGATCTAAAAAGGAAATTAAAGTAAAACACTGGTGAATGTCTAAAGTTCCAGCATCTAAAGTTGTAGAATGTGGAGTTCTTGTCACTGATCTGTCTTATTAATATTTTTTATTCAGTGGTAAGAAGTATCTAGATAGGTTGACGAGTAACATCCCACTCCCAGCTGACAGTGATAACTGGAAGATGACAAAATCAGCTTCCTTTCTCTAGCATATTTTTCCAGTAACCTGGAAAGTTGTATTCCTTTCTGCATAACATCTCTGTTTCAACTGGAGAGCTAAAAAGCAGATTCATCCCTGATAATCCACATTCTGGTAGTTAAAGCCTTTTCTTAGCCTGAGGAAGCTACTTGTTCAAATTGCTCAGCCTGAGACTTGTTTAAAGCATAGATATTTGACTCCTGGAGTAAATATTCTATGGATAAGTAGGTTTAATGAGCAAAATCAGAAAACAGCACAATGCTTTTAATTGAATTGTATGTACTCAGAATAAGAGTGCAAACATCAATCACAATAGTTCTGTTATTAGATACTGGAATACCTGTTTTCCACAAACCAGGTGACCACAAGTTTGATCTAGCAGTCAGTGCAGAATACCTAGAAAGCTTTCAGAGAGTCAGCAAAGCAAAAGCTCAGTAACAAAACTTCATGTGCCCAGGAAAACTATCAAAAAATAAAGCACCAAGGCAGCAGAATAGATTTGGAGATGTTTTTTTGAATTTCTATCCTGAATTTAAATTCCTAACTCTAATCTGATTTGGATTAGGTTTTCAAAGGCTGTGTCAGGTATCTGTATCTGATGTAACATTCTTTTCCGATGTGTTTCAAAACTCAATATTATAGCATAAAATGTCTTTCATTCCATAATCAAGAAATTATGTTGAGTTAATTTAATTGTAGAAAAATATATTCTATGTAAATTAGAAAAAAGGTCACTAGTTCAATTGAGAATACTGCTACGTAATTTTTTTTTCTTTCTTTGTTTCAAGAGTTGAGTAAGTTTATCAAAACACAAGTCAAATAAGGACAGCAGAACTTCTTTAAGAAAAAAGTTGAAAATGGATGTGAGAAGACCTCAAATGGAAATATTGAATTGAGGAGGTTTCGGCCTCCTCACAGAGGGGATCAGTATGATTATTGAGGCAGATATTCTCAGACCTTGGTATAGGTAAACTTGTTCAGCAATAGAGTTGTATGATCAGCTGACCATCATTGCCTCCATGTAAAAAGAACTTTTAAGAATAACATGTATTTAAAGCTCTTAGTTTCAATGTTTAGAAATTTGAGGACTGGAAAATATGTCCAGAATTTGTCTTACCTATCTCTGTGCACCAAGGTTGGTCAACTATAAGTCAACTATATGGTATCATTTGCAACAGATTTTTGTCTTTCTGATGTCTGTTCAGGTAGTTTACTCTGGTGCTTCACTATCCTTTTTACAAAATCTTTCCCCCAAAGCTTTCTCTGAAACTTCCTTTCTGCAGTTTTAGCCAATTGCAGATTCTTTGATAAAAAATGACCACAGAATTACATTATGCTTTTCATTTTTTTCTCAACATTGTTTATAGTAAAAGCTGTTATCACATAATCTGTTTCCTCTTCAAAGCAAGATGATACAAGTTTATTTAGTGCTTTCAGTATCACAGAATCACAGAATCACAGAATGGTTAGAGTTGGGAGTGACCTTAAAGATCATCTGGTTCCAACCCCCTTGTCATGGGCCAAGAACACCTCCCACTAGACCTGGTTGCTCAAAGCCTTATCCAACCTGACCTTGAACATTTCTGGGGATGGGGCAGTCACAACTTCCCTGGGAAACTCCTTCCAGTACCTCACCACTCTCATAATAAAAAATTTCTTCCTGAGTTGTAATCTAAATCTACCTTCTTCCAGTCTGAAGCCATTATCCTTTGTCCTATCACTACATGTCCTTGTAAAAAGTCCTTCTCCAGCTTTCTTGTAGGCCCCTTTCAGATACTGGAAGGCTGCTGTAAGGTCTCCCTGGAGCCTTCTCTTCTCCAGGCTGAACAAACCCAACTCTCTCAGCCTGTCCTTGCAGGAGAGGTGCTCCTGCCCTCGGATCATCTTCGTGGCCCTCCTTTGGACCCACTCCAACAGGTCCATGTCCTTCTTATATTGGGTGCTCC
Source organism: Chionis minor (assembly GCA_013398295.1). Taxonomy (NCBI): domain Eukaryota; kingdom Metazoa; phylum Chordata; class Aves; order Charadriiformes; family Chionidae; genus Chionis; species Chionis minor. Next base: position 21,693 of record VZSF01007710.1, on the reverse strand, counting down.
AGAGCTGGACAGTGTTCCAGGTGGGTGTTCCCCTCCTCTGGCAACTCTAGTTTAAAGCCCTCTTCACAAGGTTAGCAAGAATAAAAGGTGTTTGTCCCCTTTTCTGATAGGTGAACCCCATCTTGCTCCAGTAGACCAGGGTTTTTTTGGTGGGGTTTGGGTTTTTTTTTTTTGAGAGAGGGTAAGGAGGGCTCCATCTGTTTGGTCCAAGTATTTAGAGGAAATGAAGTGGACAAAGTTAGGCTATGCTCAGGAGAATAAAGCAGAATTATTTCTTATGCTCCACAAATTTGAATATATTCCTACCATTCTCTTCTCCTCCACAGTGGCAGGGGACTCATTAATTTTCAAATTTTGCTGTGCTCAAATTCCCAGATTCTTGTTTGCAGAGCTTCTACTTAGTCTTGTTTTCTCATCTCATATTTCCTCACTTGATTATTATTGTTGAAGTATGGTATCTTGGATTTTCCTTATTAGGTTATTTAATTTTTCAGATTTTTTTTTGGTCACAAACACTCATATTTCTCATCTTGTTTACAAGTGTACTGATAGTATTTCCCACATTTTATCATCTGTAAATTTTGTAAGTGCATGTTTTTTTCTTTATGAAAATATTGAAGAGTTCTTGAGTCAAGACAGGTTTTTGCAGAAGTCAGTAAAAACAATTGGGAAATTTGGGAATACCTGATAAGAATATCTGCTTTACTGAACATTCCTTTAAAAATCTGATTCAACTCGTTACATCATATGAATGACCTGAGAGAAGCAATACAAAAATTAGGTATTTATTTATTTATCTGCTTTGTGAATTATACTGTTATATCAAGATAGATCTATTTCAAGTTCCATAGGGAAGCCCTAGAAAGCTCATGATTTTGGATTGCATTAATTATATTCAAGTCTGATATGTTTCTATTACATCAGTTGCACAGAATTTGGTAACTTGTCTCCAAGTATCAGTAACGAATTTCAATTGAAAACTTAGAGATTTTTTTCTGTGCTGTTACAACATTACTTTCTGTCTTCCATTAGATAGGAATGAGAGATTCATTCTGAGTACTAAACAGATTTATTTCTAAATTCAAGTGTGTTAACAGTAGCATACTGACTTTGATATTTGTTATAGAATCATAGAATTCTTTAAGCTGGAAGGGACCTTGAAGATTATTTAGTTCCAATCCCCTCTGCCATGGTGTCATGCCCCACTCAGAGCCACCCAGAAGAGGAGGGGGGAGGGCTGTGACTCAGATTCACAAATCCCCAGTGGCGTGGACTAAGGTGAGACAACTCTCAAGGTCCATACACAAATATTTATTAGGTTCGCACAGTGATGTCTTAAGTAGGTCCATGATAATTGGTTAGGTATACAACAAATTATGGCAAGGGGTGAGATAAGTCTTGTGTTACTTAACAGCTGACAAACAACAAATTATGGCAAGCAGCATATAACAACAGATATACAATAAATTATGGTGAGTGGTAAGGTATGCCAGCCAACAAGGGATCTTTGGTTCATAAATGTGCCCCTCTGTGTAAAATCTCCACAGGGAAAAAGAAGACAAAGTCTCTAGGGGCACTTATTTTCCTCTTTTATGTTTACCGTGTCAGTACAACCCACCCCACTATTATGCTGATAGTTTCGCCTCAGGTTTCCCACCTCTCCAGATGATGAGCAGCATGATTTGGGCGGAGGGATGAGTGCTATAATCATATGTGTTTAGCGCGATCTTGATAATCTTCATTAGTATATGCAGGAGTCTCAACTTTAATATACATTTAGTGGACAATGAGGCAAAGGTCATCATTGGGCATAGTAGCCTTCCAAAGAAGCAGAGAACTACACAGATTCTTGTTATCTCATCCTCGCTGACTTACTGGCTGGAGTGCCTGAAACTTCTTTGTACTGCACTCCAGGCGCTCACCTGCTGATGTGTCACCCTTCTCCAGGCTCTGAGCATCTACTGCTGCACTGGCACCAAGCTTGAAGGTCTGGGATGGATTGAGGTTCCCCTTCTCCAGCAATGTTAGTTTAAAGCCCTCTTCACAAGAAAATAACCCAGTTTCCCCAAAGATCTTCCCATATATACATTGGTACAATTTGTTAAATTTTGGCTCTTTCTACAGTAGACTGTCTAAAAGTTCCTCTGAACTTCTGCCAATGGAGAGCTAAAGGTAGACTTACTGATTAACCTTTCTCCACCCCATCTGAATGCGGATGATTCTCTTTTCTCACATTTTAATAGTTTTCTAGGGTACTGTTCATTAATTATGATCAAAGAATGATATTCACATACCATGTAGTGATATTGTTACAGGACAGCTCTGCACGCAAAAGTCGATATTAATGATAAGAGCCTGACACTGCCTGTATGTGGTGTTACTGGATTTGTCTGCTATTTTCCTATCTTTTACTTACTGCTTTTCTTAGACAAACTGAATATCTTCCTGTGACTCTGCTAACAAACCTCATGAAAAGCAAGCTCCATGTATCTATTCACATACACAGTAGGTTATTAAGTATCACTAGGGGAGAAGAGGGATGCTTACTGTAGTTTAGTCTAAGCGGATAATAAGAAAACCTGCAGGAATCTGTATGTTACAGTGAGAAGCTACAATAAAGGAGTTTTGATCCTGTATTAACCTCTGTGATTGCATCTATGTCTGCTTTCTAAGTGGTTCCTCGTCTAAGTGAACTGGCTTGAACCTTTGTACTAGTTCACTGACAAAAAAAAAGTGCCAGAAACAAGTTATAAGAGCAGTATGACACAGTCGAACTTAAAGCCATAGAAGTTTAGAATAAATAGCTTTGCCAGAACTCAACTGTTTTTATAGCAACAATATGCATGGACTCATGATTTATACAAAAGGAACAATGACTAAGTGGTTTCCATGTTATTTTTATAAAAAAAAAGCACTTCCGTGAAGTTGTATATAATTAGAAAGTCTGATACTGTAGACTACTTAACAATTTCATAATTAATTTCAACATAATTTAAAAAAAAAATATTATTTCCTGAATTCCTTTTGAATGTTAGTATTTACTGGTTAATATGCAATTATGAGAATGGAAACACAAATCAAAGGAGGGTGGGGAACAAGATTGTCTTATGCACAAATTACAAAAATGAAAACATTTTGGATAAAGTGTAGATCTCAAAGATGAAATGATAATATCTATTTCTTTGTTTTTAAGAACGTGGTCAGAGAGGGAAGGTAGATTTTTCTTGTGGTGGCAGGGTAATGAGATTTTGTGAAAACTGGTGTGGAACACATCCAAAATAAAAGAGAGAATAAAAAGTCTGACAAACTTTAGGAAGCAAAAGAAAGATTTTGTTTGTTTCTCACAGAACTAAACTATCTCATTTAATTTAACACATTTATTTCTGTTTCAATGAAACTGAGATTGCATTTTGTAGAATCACAGGATGTCTGATATTGGAAGGGGCGTCTTGAGATGATCTGGTTGAAAAACACTGCTCAAACAGAGTCAGCTAGAGGATGTTATCATAACCATGTCCAGTCAATTATATCCCTCCAGCTGGAGACTCCACAATTTCTCTAGGCAACCTGTTCCAGTGTGCAACCATCCCCACATTCAAAAAATTTTTTTCTTCTGTTCGGGTGGAAATTAATGTGTTTTAATTTGTGCCCATTGCCTCTTGTCCTGTCACTGGGCATCACTGAAAAGAGTTTGGCTCCATCTGCTTTACACTCTCCCATCAAGTATTAATACACATGAATAAGATCCCCCTGAGCCTTTTTTTCTCCAGGCTTTCACCTCTCTTGAACCTTTAGCATTGCTCATGGCCCTGTGCTGGTTTTGCTCTCCAGCATGTCCATGTCTCTCTTGTACTGTGGGACCTAGAACTGGACCCAGGACAGAGAAGAGAGCAAGGATAACCTCTCTGCTGGAAGGAGTCCTCCTAAGGCAGCCTGGGAGGCGGTTGATCTTCTTGGCAGTGAGAGCATGTTGCTGGATCATGGTCAGCTTGCTGTCCACCAGGACCCCCAGGTGCCTCTCTCCAAAACTACTTTCCAACCAGTCAGGCCCCACAGTGAACTGATGCAGGACCTGGTGTTTCCCTTCATGAGATTCTTATATACCCAATTCTCCATCTTGTTCAGGTTCACCTGCATGGCAGCATACCCATCTGGTGTACCAACTACTCCCCCCAGTTTTGTATCATCTGTGAACTTACTGAGGATGCACACTTGACCCGCTGTCATTAATGAAGGACCCGTTATCAACCCCTAGGGTACACCACTGGTGATTAGGATCCAGATGGAATTTGTACTCAAGCTTTCAATCCACTCCACTATCCATTTATATAATCCAACTCATTTATCTAATCTAACCCAACTCACTTAATCCATTTGGACAATTATCATAAGATTCCTAATAAATAAATATGATAGACTACTTGGGTATGAGAGGTGGTAATCTGTGCAGAGGTAATCTATGAGAGGTGCTACACCTGTGGACATGTAAATTGAGAGAACTTGAAAAGAATATAGAGCAAATATCTGAGGGCTAGAAATGAAAAGGAATAAAATAAATTCAGAGTAAAAAAAAGTCTTTCTGAATTACAGAAAGGCATTTTGGCAAAGAATAGTTTAAAAATGTAGCAAATTATAGTGGCAAATTACAGTTTCAATAAATCAGTCATATGTAACTGATAAAAGGTAAATGTGAGTGGATTAGAGGTAGGCAAGTACAAGGAATATAAGGTCCAAGGACTCATCAGTCATTGCTCGGTTACTGAAATACAATACTGAATTTTTTGTCTTATATAGTCAGGTCCCTCTTCAGAACTCTTTTTTTTGTCCAGGAGTTCCAAGAAAAGTGCTACTGTGCATTGTAAATTATACCTGCACAGTAGATTTGTCACTAGTCATTCTGTAAATGAACAGGGAAATTCTTAAGTGAATGCACAGAGTGTGATTTCATGCTTATTTTTTCTTCTCTCAGCCAGAAAAGCCTTTAAATTGAACTCAAAACTGAGAGAAATTTTAAGATGCTTCATGGATGTTTGGCATTCCAAGCCTGTGGAAAAAAATAGAATAAAAATAAATTTGATGGGATAGACATCAGTAACCCCGAGCAGCAGAGGAAAGATGAAGTTGTTTAGGTATATATTTCTGAAGAAATGCAGCACTATGAAAGGAAAGGTGTAATGACTTCATTTGCCTTTAAGTAACACCCTTGATGCCTATGACTTTATTGGTCAATGATAAGGAAAAAGAAGTTATGACATGACGATAGCATGCTAGAAACACAGCTCGAAACAGTAAAGTTTAACTATGGCTGTCAATATATGAACTAGCAGTGAGTTGAATAACTCTCCAGACCCTGCTAACTATATTATTGACCAAGTGTCCACTGGTTACACCGACAGCTTAGAATTTGGGGTTTTTTCCTCCACATGTATTTCATACACACCAATACAATAAAGAAAAAATATGTCAGCTGAGGTCAGGAGTTAAATGGCCAGTAGAAGAGTGGCTGAAAGAGCTTTGAGATCACTGTTGTGTCGTAACAGCTGGGTTGTACAGTTAAAAATAGAAAAAAAGTTTTTCAGATCTGTCTTGTGAGACTGGTCATTTGCTTGATTCCCTTCCACCAAGTTATTTTCTTTTCTTTGTTTAAATAAGTATTTTTTCTTATGTCTGACAGATGAATGGATAGTCTACAAATGCAGCTCTGCCCTCAGCGGTTGAACAGTTTTTCAAGCAGTGCACCATCAGGCTGATGTGAACTGACAGAACTTACACACAGGTGTCATTATCTCACATGCCTGTTGACAAAAAATGTGGCTTGACAGATCTTACTGTTCTTTTTTACCTCTGCTTGCAGCATTCCTTTTCTTAAGAGGAAATGTTAAGGGACTATTTGTTTAGTATGTAAAAAGTTCATGTTCACAAAGGCCTCCTGTGTGCCTGTAGATCCTCATGATTTTTATAGATAGATTCATCTGGTCTCCCTAGATACTTCCCATTCCTTCTGTAACATCCTCTGGCTCTTGGTTAGACTACAACTCTGAAAAAATTATGGTGTCATGATGTCATGGTTTAAACCCAGCTGGCAACTAAGATCCACACAGCCTCTTGCTCACTCTCCCCGTTGGCATCGGGGACAGAATCGGAAGAGTGAAGATGAGAAAACTCCTGGATTGAGATAAAGACATTTTAATAGGTAAAGCAAAAGCCGCGCATGCAAGCAAAGCAAAACAAGGAATTCATTCACTACTGCTCATCCACAGGCAGGTGTTCAGCAATCTTCGGGAAAGCAGGGCTCCATCAAGTGTAATGGCTGCTTGGGAAGACAAAACACCATAATTCCAAATGTCCCCTCCTTCCTCCTTCTTCTCCCAGCTTTTTATTCCTGAGGATGACATCATATGGTATGGAATATCCCTTTGCTCAGTGAAGGTCAGTCATCCTGGTTGTGTTCAATCCCACTTGCAAGCCAGTATGAGAAGGTGAAAAGTCCTTGACTGCTTAGCAGTAAATAAAATATCAGTGTGCTAGCAACATTGTTCTGATCCTAAATGCAAAACATGGCACTGTATCAGATGCTAGTAAGAAAATTGACTCTATCCCAGCTGAAAGCAGGACAGATGGGATTTTTTTTTTTTTTTTTGGTCTAATACAATTTTCAGATGATGGAATGAAGCACTCAGTAATATTGTACATTTCTGAAATAACTGATTAACTGGTAATTTCTGGCAAATTGAGAATTTACTACATGACTAAAAAATTACAAATATTTTGATTGTCAACAAATAAATAGATATTAGAAGCCTGACAAAATTTTGTTTCTGATTAGAATCTGAAATGATACATAAGGCTCAAATAATTCAGAAGTATGCTTTGCTTTATTGCTTAATTTCAAATTTGCCAGTTTAAGCTGTATATGCTGTATCAACAGGCGATCAACAGTAGCAAGTGCAGGATAAGATGCCCCTGATTTTACACAAAGCCACTCATTCTGCTGCGTCTGGTAAGCAAATTAAGGAGCTGCAACCACATTAAAAAAAGTACTTATGTGTGCTACCAGTAAAATGCGCAATAGTAAAAAACAATAGTTGTGTACAAAGCAGAGGAGAGGGAGACCATTTAAAAGAAGAATGGTTCACTGGGTGGAGCATGAATTTAATGTTTAGGTGACAAGTCTTTAAACATGTGCTCTCTTTAATACACTACGTAAAACCGTCCTGTAGAATATCCTAATCTGGAAGAGGGGGAAGAATAAAGAAATGTTTCAAACTGATATGAAATCGGTAAGAAAACCTACAAACAGCAGTTGAACATATCGAGATGATGTACAGCCATCCAGGGAGGCATGAAACAGCACTGACAGAAGAACACTACAAAGTAGTTCAGTTTATGCCTAAAGTTCTTTTATTCTCTGAGCATGCAGAGCATACTAAAAAGAGCAACATACCCTACATGCACGTTAGATGTAAAAGGATCGTGAAATACAGGTTGTGATGAGTCAGTGAAGAAGGGCAGAAATGGACTGCAGTCATGCAATTGATGGTTTGACACTAATGTGACAAGAACCAGTGGAGAGACAAAAAAATCTGAACTGTCAGTGACAATAACTATGCAAAGCTGAATTTCCTAAATACTATGCGACAAGTTAACAGCAACATAACAAAATGCACCAGACAAGTACACACTATCAGAGACTATCAGGGACCTAATGGTTGAGATGGATATTGAATGGCTGTTGAGTGATACACATTTTGGTCATAGCAAATGTAACCAAAGCAGAGATCTGTGACATCAAGTACCACAGATGTCAGTGTTAAATTACATCAATTCCATGTTACTGTATAGTCACAGCTAATTTACAATATAAATTATATAATTTATAAAGATGAAGTGCTTTATATGCAGTGATGACAGGACAGCATAAAGAAGATGGAGTCAGATGTGACAACAGGTCAAATAGCATAAAACAGTCATAAATTCTTATTAAATACAAGGGAAAAAATTACCCTGAAAGCAGTAAAAGACTGGAACAAGTTACCCAGGGAGGTTGTGGTATGTCTGTCTTCGGGAGTATTCAAGACTTGACTGGACACAACCTTGGAGAACCCTGTCCAATTAGATCTGTATTGAGAAGGATTTGGAGTATAAGTTCTCTGGATGTTGTCCCTCACAACCTAAATTGTTCTACGGTTGTAATATTGAATATTTTTAGTTTATCTGTGGTAGTGTTGTTGTGGCTGTGATGATCAAAAGATGACGATCACATCACCAGCAGCACCGGTAAAATGCTAGACTGGACTCAGCAATGAACGGGATGGACTCAGGAACTGGATTTGGAAATACACGGATCGAGATAAAAGGCAGACAAACAGGCAGTCCCTCCTGGGACTCCAGCCGCTGAAGAAAGAAGTTGACCCCTTTAATCCTTCAGCTATTACACTGAGCATGAGGCAGATGGGATGGAATACCCTGTTAGTCAGTTTTCAGTCACCTGTCCTGTCTGCTGCTCTCTGCAGATGCAACCTCTTTACACTCTTCAGACACTGCTCCTCCCGCCTGGCATACAACAAAGTTAGCTGACCTTGGTTGTTATAGAAATAAGGCAAGAGCCTCTCTGCATAACATTCCTTGGTATTAGCTATAAACATCAGACCTTATCACTCTGGAAACAGACACGTCTGAAAAACATACTGTTAATTTCAGAAAGTGCAGCAGTTACTTCATTGAAGAGTAAAATTACTGAAAACAAAATTCATTCTGTTTTATCTCAAACCAGGACACACAAAAAATCAGGAGCTGCCTGTAAAAGATAAAACATGATATATAAAAATATTCCTGAGATAAATGCATTGAGAGTAGCAAGAAATCATAGTCATTCTAAAGAATTTTTACAAGTAATAGTCCTAAGATTTCTTTCCCTTTTAGAGTAGTGAGGATAGAAAAGGAGAAAGCAGAACAGCGTCAACTCCTTCATTGGAGAGGTAATTAAGAACAGAGAAAAGTGACTTCAAGGTATCTCTGTTGTCATCACTGGAGGACAAGCCAAAGCAAAAACCAGTTGTAATTTTTTTTAACATTCCATAGGAACATATAATATTCATAGAATCATAGAATCATAGAATGGTTACAGTTGGAAGGGACCTTAAAGATCATCTAGTTCCAAACCCCCTGCCATGGGCAGGGACACCTTCCACTAGACCAGGTTACTAAAAGTCCCATCCAGCCTGGCCTTGAACACTTCAGGGATGGGGCCTCCACAACATCTCCGGGAAACCTGTTCCAGTGCCTCACCACCCTCACAGTAAAGAATTGCTTACTAGTTTCTAATCTAAATGTACCCTTTTTCACTTTAAAACCCTTACACCTCGGCCATCACCCCAGATAAAGGGTCCCTGCCCATCTTTCCTGTAGGGCCCCTTTAGGTACTGGAAGTCTGCTGTAAGGTCTTCCAGGAGCCTTCTCTTTCTTCATGCTGAACAACGCCAGCTGTCAGCTTGTCTTCATAGATGCTCTAACCTGCTGATCATCTTCATGGCCCTCCTTTGGACTCACTCCAACAGGTCCATGTCCTGATGTTGGGGGCCTCAGAGGTGGACACAGTATTCCAGGTGGGGTCTCACAAGAGCAGAGTAGAGAGAGAAAATCACCTCTCTGGACCTGCTGGCCACGTTTCTTTTGATGCAGCCCAGGGTGTGGTTGGCTTTCTGGGCTGCAAGTGCACATTGCTGGTTCATGTTGAGCATCTCATCCACCAACACCCCCAAGTCCTTCTCCTCAGGGCTGCTCTCAACCTTTTCTCCACCCAGCCTGTATTTGTGCTTGGGATTGCCCTGATCCGTGTGCAGGACCTTGAACTTGGCCTTGTTGAGCTTCATGAGGACGACATGGGCCCATCCCTGAAGCCTATCCAGGTGCCTCTGGACGGCATCCCTTCCCTCCAGCATGTTGACCGCTCCACATGGCTTTGTGTCTTTGGCAAACTTGCTGAGGGCGCATTCAATCCTGCTGTCCATGTGGCCAACAAAGATGTTAAACAGCACCTGTCCCAATACCAACCCCTGAGGAACTCCACTCATCACTGCTCTCCAGTTGAACACCGAGCCATTGACCGCAACTCTTTGAGTGCAGCCATCAAGCCAATTCCTTATCCACTGACTGGTTCACCTGTCAAATCCACGTATCTTTAATTTAGAGAGAAGGATGTCATGCGTGACAGTGTCATTGATTTCAAGGATTTTTGTTTTGTTTTGTTGGGTTTTTTTTCTCTCTGAGAATTGGACATTTTATCTGCCTTCTTAGGACAGCTTTTCAGTTATTGTAGTGTTACAAAGAGATGAAAGAGGCTGGAAGCAGAGGATAAGAAATTCACTATTTAAATAATGACTATTATTTCTTCTGCTGGCTGCTGTGGAGCAGGTAACTGCATTCCTCATCCACAGACTTTGTGGTTTAAATTTGTAATTTCTCCGCTCTTTCCTTAAAAAAAATAGACTTCTTGGACCTTAGAGTTTTTAACTGTTTCTATTTTCCTTTAAGTATCTTCATAAAGCATCAAGGAGAAGGCTTGTTTGAATAGAGACAGCATTATGCTCCCTCTAACACCAGAGAACACATGCCCTTCTCCACCTCTGCTGTGAAGAGTTCCTTCAGGTGAAAATAGGAATCAGATTACCTTCCAGTGGATTTCAGTTCTCAGCATTTTTACAAATTGTCTATAACTCTGTATTCAGTCAGAGTCAGTGGGGGGCTACAGGTGTGGCTTCTCTGAGAAGAGATCAGGAGCTGCCCCCGTCATGGACAGAGTCAGTTCTAGTCAGCTCCAAACCAGACCTGCCGCTGGCCAAAGCGAAACCTATCAGTGATATCCTGTGATAAAATATTTAAGAAAGGGTAGAAAATGCTGTGCAGCAGCTGTGAGAGAAAGGAATTAAGAAAAATGTGAGAAAAACAGCCATGCAGACAACAAAGTCAGTGAAGGAAGAGGAGGTGCTCCAGGAGATGGAACAGAGATTCCCCTGCAGCCCGTGGAGAAGACCATAGTGACGCAGATTCCTACCCTGCAGCCCATGAAGGACCCCATGCAGGAGCCAGTGGGCATGTCCTGAATGAAGTTGCAGCCCATGGAGAGCCCATGCAGGACCAGGTCCTGGCAGAAACTGCAGCCTGCGTAGACAGGTCCATGCAGGAGCAGGTTTTTTGGCTGGACCTGTGACCCCTGGAGCTCACACACTGAAGCAGTCTGTTCCCAAAGGTCTGCACCCTGTGGAACAGATGCATGCCGGAGCACTTCTTGAAGGACTGTATCCCGTGAGAGGCACTCCCAGCCAGGGCAGGGAAACAGCATGTGGAGGAAGGAGAGGCAGTGTTTTGAACTGACTGCAACCTTCATTCCCCATCCTCCTGTGCCACTTGTGGGGAAGAAAGTAAAAAAATCAGGAGTGAAGTTGAGCCTGGGAAGAAGGGGTGGGTGGAAGGTGGTTTTAGATTTGCTTTTATTTCTCACTATCCTACTCAGATATTAAATGGCAGTAAATTAAATTGATCTTCCCCAAGTCAAATCTGTGTTGCCAGTGATGGTAACTGGTGAGCGATCTCCCTGTCTTTATCTCAACCCACAAACTTTTAATCTTATTTTCTCCCCTTGTCCTGCTGAGGAGGGAGAGTGAGAGAGCAGCTTGGAGTGCACCTGGCAACCAGCGGAGCTGATCTGTTTGTAGTAACACTAACAGAGAACGCCACTAACACCAGTGTTCTCTCCAGCACTAGGGACTAGGTGGTCATTTGTGGTCATTCCTTTTAAACTTCCTGCCTCAGAAATTCTGAAGATTAAGCAAAGAGGGTCCGCAGGTTGGCTGTTCAAGTCTGCTCAGTTTTAACAGAGGGATCACAGGTTTCACTATAAAAGGAAACGTATTTTGAATAACATCTTCTACAGTGTAGATCTATCTGTTCTTCAATAATCGAATGTTCTCTCTGAAATAAATACATCAAACCAATACATTTTATTTAAAAGTCACAATGCACTATAATTGTTATACCTGCAATACTTCAAGTCTTTTTATGAAACTGCTTTACTACCAGGTGCAACTATCTTTTTCTTTCTTTTTTTTTTTTTTTCTTCACAGAAAGAGCAAACTTCTTATATATTCCAGAAAATACTAGGGTTTGCTTTTATGGGTTTTTTTAGTATCCTAAAATGAGTAAAATTAATGAAAGTTAGACATGTTCAGCCTGCAAGTGAAGGACAGTGAATTTGAACATCTATTTATATTAAACAGTTTTAAGGAACATCAGCAGAAAGAGAGATAGAGGAATTTGGAAAAATTACTTTCTGATTCCTGGCCACTACAGGGAAACATATTGTCACTATTTACTTCCACTCTATCAAACCCAAAAATTTACTTATTTTATATTGACTAAAAAACTATCTAAAAATAAAAAGATAAAATGATAGTTTCCAGATGCTTTACACAGAGTAAAAATCCTGGCATCTACCAATAGTTTAATTTTTGAAGAACAAGAAGTTCACTTTTGAATTTGTTCTTAATAATTCACTGTAAAATAACATATTGGTGAAAAATGATTTGGTAAATCATTTGATTTCTCAACAATGATCTTTTAAAAATTAATCATAAATTAATTTAAATTTTACCTTTTTTCTTTTCTAGTAAGTAAAAATTAATAAAATTCATGTAATTTTAAAAGTAACATATGAACACAAGGCATAAAGGAGCCAGCCTATCAAAATTTCATTTATGAAGAGGTCTTGGTTCACCAAACCAAGTAAAAATAGTATCAGCCTTTGTTAAGAGCTGGTTGTGAAGTTTGTCTATATCTAGATTTCTATAAAGCTTTTTCTTGTGCCATTTTTTCTTGAGATCTGTTAAGGATAACAAACATCACATAGTGATGTTATACTAATAAACATAGCAGTATTTATCTTTAATAATATAAACAAATTGCTGTCCACTGCCAAATGCACTATGGAGTCTTTTCAGTAGTACTCCACTGGGAGCTATTAGATCTTCTTTTGGTGTCCAAGGTGATTGTGATCTTAATCAATTTACAATTCTCCATGCTATTAATTTCTTCCCTTTACGTATTCTTTCTTTTCTTTACATATTATCTCAGCATCTATACTGTTTCATTGTTTTCTTATAGTATTCACATAAATATCTGTATTTCAATAAACCTCTGTGCCTCTGTGCTTTTTGTATTCCTATACAAACAGTGCATAACCTTGTGCTTTTTGTATGACTATACAAACAGTTGAAATATTGATCTTTCATCAAATTTTATAAAACAAGCGTACTTTTAACAATAACACTAATCTTGACTATTGTTCTCATCATAATCTTTTTATTACCAATGATCAATCTCATTTCTTTTCCTATTACTGTATTGTCTTTTAACTTATTAATGGGGGATTTTTTTTGTTTGGTTTGGTTTTGTTTTATATCATAACAAGACGTAACATTTATGGTAGTTCTTTGAGATGATTGGTATCAAATTAGAGGTCTCCAGTCAAAAGAGTCTTTTCCCATTACTGGTCTCCAAGAGCTTTGTCTTACCATTCTCTCTTTCCTTAAGACAACAGTTTTCAGACTTTACAGATCACTTACCCTCCATTTCAGTAGCAGTTTTAGCCCTTTTCAATGTCTGTTCCTTTAATGGACTTCTCCAAAAGTCTCCTACATCACCACTCCCTGATCTTCCTCAGTTCCCTCATCCTGAACTTCACCCTTTTCTTAACTCGATGAGTTCTTTTTATGTTCTTTGCCTGCAAACTTGGTTTTTCTAAAGTCCAACAAACCTATTGTAAGCTCAGCTAAGCTCAGCCCTTTCAGCCATGAGTAGTGATGGTGGCAGCCACTCAGCTTCAGTAGAGACTTTCTGCACCACTTTATTATCTCATTCATTGTTTTTACTTCTCATGCATACCTCAAAAGACCCTGAACTGCAGGTTTCCCCAAAGCTTTCCCTTTTGCTAACAAACTGCTTTCTTTCCCCACTTGCACAAAATTCTTTTGTGGCAGTAACTTCTTGTAGCCTTTTTTACTGACTACTTTGGTAGTCTGGAAAAGAGCTTGCACAATCCTACACATTATTTGCTGTGGTTCTTAACCATAACCTACCCATTTTACAGAGGAAGAAAAAAAGATAAGAAGAAAAAACAGTTCTTGCCTAGTCAGTTGACCACCACAGAATCTGCCACAGATCAAATCTTTTCTAGTTTCTGTATCGATGTCAGGAAAAGTCCTACTGATGCTTCTTTGTAAGGAGGCTAGGATAGTGTAGACCTGCAACTTCCTTTTCTGCTACAGAAGTGTTTTATTTTTCTTTCAGTTTGCAGATAAATCTTTTTTTTCTGGTTTCTTATGTATCGTCTTTATTCTGGTTTAGATCCCACACTCTGTCTCGTCTCTTCCTTGCTCTCAAACTTAGTAACCTTATGCGATCACTTTTAAAAAGTCTCACTGCTGTCTCTTGAGTCCACTCCTGTACGGGGACTTTGACTAATGATTTTAAAGTGTTGCCACCTTGTGAAAATGCATACTCAGATTTCACATTCTTGCAAATTACTAACATTATTTAGTTTGATGTAATGAATATTTGTATGTCTCAGACTGGTTGATATGTTCGTGGCAAGATTTAGTGATGGATTAGACATAATTGGGACAGATGGACTCCTTCAGCATGTGTCTTCACTTCACATATGGTATGAATTCAGATTATGAAAAAATTAATTTAAACTGCCATTTATATTGAAAAAACTATCCTTAAAATAATTTTTTAAAAAGAGAAATTATTTTACTGATTTATAGAATGAAATGTGTGTGAGTAATCCAGATTTTTCTCTAATTTCTTAGAATATTCCTTCCATTAGTATCATAGTTGAATATTTAGTTAACTTTATCAAACAGTGAATGCCCCTCACTTCTGCTACCTATGCAATACAGATTGATTTAATTATTATATTAAAAAGCAAAATAAAATTATGTTAAGATTGCTAAATTAAATACTAAAATTAGAAAATACTTGTTACAGTCTTCAATTAAATGACTGCATATTAGTCAATTATGTATCAGCAAAGTGCTGATGCTGGGGAACTTCATACAAAATGCGAAGCTCCATGTCTCAATAACTGAGATTCTAGATTTGCTTAATTAAATAGCTGCATTTACAGAAATGAACAAAATTTTCATAATAATTTGTGGAATAATTTCAGAAACAAGTGAAAAAATGCTAAACCCAAACCCTCTTATCAGTTATGATAACTTAAGAAAGGCTTCTAACTGAAAGACACCATGGACAACGTACCAAATTAATGACAGGTATTGCTGACTGCAGTGGCGCTAATTCTGTATCACACAAGCACAGTTCTATGCATGGGTCTATTGACCTTAAAAAAAAGCCAAATCAATATAAGAAGTTGGTTTAAGATTTAAATAAAAATAAACTACATACATTAAAAGGTTTGTATAGTTAAAATGGTCCTATAGTTAACCTGTCCCATCTCTGAGGTATAACACCTAAAAACTGATCAACTCTGCAGATGCTTTATCTATACAAGATATAAAAGAAGAATCTTCTAGCAGCAGGTTATTTTTATATGCAAATATTACACAACGTTATTCTCGTCTGGTCTGAGAAAACTTAGTAGGTTTTCACTCTTGTTTTTGCTTAGAATGTCAACCCAGACAGTTACCGATTACCATAAGCTCATGTAATGCATAGATATTTGGTCTTTAACAGGCTCATGGCTAGAAGGCTGAATTCAATGGCTTAAAAGGTAGGTCTAGGTATTGTTCCAGATGTCTTAGGGTATCTTATCTGACCCTCCACTTATTAGTCCAGAAGGATATGGGTACCCTAGCTGTGACACGTCAGCTTTAATCTTAGATACCTTGGGACATCTTAAAACCCAGTAGAAATCTATATTTAGATAACTAAATCAAAGGCAGTGAGTTCTTTCAAGGGCCAGCACATACACACACTATTCTCCTTTTTTCCTGGATGTTTCATCTCTTGTGAAACCCTTTCTTTCAAAGTTTGATACAATTACCTGAACATGACCAGTGTATCTGAGATGCTATAGGTTAACACATGAAGAGAAATTCACATGAAGCCGACAGTTATACGAAGGATCTATAGAAGACTGTATAGAACAACAACAGAGAAAGCGTGGGATATATCACACAGACACTGAAGATTTAATTTTAGGCAGGTTTATTAAATCCTAGGTATATAGCCTTTCTTCTGTGGTACAAATGCAGCCTGGGCTTTGATTCAGTTGCCTAAACACAGGATTCTAGTGTCATTTGAAATATTTTGGAATAGTCCATATATTTTCTGCTATCCCTCTAGAAAGGCACAGTTATCTGATAAATCAAATATAATATGTCAGCCTTGTAAATGTCTCAGATACCCTAGGATGTTTCAAATAACACTACATATTGGAGGAAGGGCTGGTAGGGGTAAATTAATCGAGCCATTAGAGACTGAGCTTTGAATTCTTTTAGAGAATAGCCATATAAAATTAGATACTAAAATCCAAATTCCAGAGCCCTTATAACAACCTAACCTATTGCATTCTGGAGCTACAATTTTCATCATATAATGTAATCATTGTAAAATTCATGCTTGCTTTATACAATCCCACTCCAATGAAAGCAACGTGTTTTCTATTTGTAACTCTTATCTAAGTATTCACATTAGTATCAATAACAATACAGAATATTTATTTTAGGGGTAATAGAAATGAAACTGTGTAAAGCCTTTAAATAATTCAAATAAAATAAATATATGTAGTAAAAATATAAGTTCTGTCAAATATTTGTAGAAGTATAGAATTAACTTTGGAATATAAATGTGAAAAGAAAGGCATTGTCTAAGTCTGCAATTTTATTGAGATACATGTTTTAATATTCATGATAAAAGATTATTATTGTTCATCTTGTACAATCTTTAAAATAGTCTATGATTTCCAGTTGGTAGATTTTACAGCACAGATACATTTCTTTACACTGTACCCGGGAGGTCAATACCAAAAACATGATCTGACTTTGAAGCAGAATGAAGCGAAGTGTGAAAAGGACTTTCACAATGATAAGGGAAAAGATACACGGTTTTACTGTTAGTACTAGGTATCTTTTTCTTTTATCTGTTTTCTTTTCTAAATTCATAGATGTAGACTGAGAACCTAGGTACAGTAGAGAAGGGTGTAGATGTTGTGCATTTAAAAAACCTCCCTGGTTGCTACATTTTAGCTGCAGAGGCATGTCACAGGGCGGTCTAGTTTTGTGTTTTAACGTATTTTGAATATGTAGTAAGTTGGGGGCTGTAAAATTGTGACTGTTATGATGGGTGTATTAAAATAATCTGTTCATATTAGACATATGCAACCACTGTGAATTACATCACTGGTTGCATCTTTGATGCATATCAAAAACATTCTGTGAGATACATTTAGGTAGAAATGTTTGAAAAACATTTAGGAAGATGCTTCACAGTAGCTGTGAAGGAGGAGGTATCCTGAGAAGGATACCTTGTATCAAGGTATGGATTCTAATATTATAAGATACTTCACATAGAAAACGTTTTAGATTACTTTTTTGATGTTCCTAAAGTGTTACCAGGCACACAGATACTGTTTGGTTGATACAGTGGGGTAAAACCACATCTCATTTTCAGGTTAAACTCCTGTTGATGTTCTAAACTGCTAACAAGTCTTCTTTCTTCTTCAGTCCAGGCCTCACATACCTTAAATTTGAGCCCTGAAAGTTACAAGACATATGCTTTTGGAGAAAGTTGAGTTTTTGGTTAAGTCTCTGCTTTTGAGTAGAATGATAGTAAAGTACAGAGATCTCAGCAGTGATGGTTTCAGGTAAGATGTCAATATTGTTACTCAGGGAGCAGAATTCATCTGGTCTATGTGTTTATCAGTCTGAAGAGACTTTCCCTATAAATCAAAATTCCATAGTTCATACCAGACAATGGTGTAACCTGACCAAGAGTACTTCCTAATCCTTTCTTTTTGAAGCTGGATTGCTGAAGAACAAGGTACAAAGATGTCAAAGGAGGTAGGGGTCATGGGACTTTGGCCCCTACTCAAAAGACTGTTTAGAATGACTTTGCGCTATAGTCTAAGAAAAAGATCTCTGTCTCTAGAGTGTTCAGTTCGTAGTCTTTCATAATTTAAGTCGTCTACTTGTTTTCTGATGGTGCTTAAGTTTCTAAACAGTCAAAAAAAGAGAAACAGAGGTCAAGATTGTGCTCTGAAAGCCAATGGAGGACTGTAGATTTCTCCTACACTTTACAGGGAAACTCAGACCATATCTGAAATCACCATAAAATTACTTGCCCAGAGCATAAAAGCACAGAATCACAGAATAGTTGAGGATGGAAGGTACCTCTTGAGAACACCTAGTCCAAAACCCTTGCTCAAAAACTGCTAGCTAGACCTGGTTATACCATGGTAATAGTGATGCTGGTGACACGAAACTGGGAGGGGTGGCTGACACACCAGAAGGTTGTGCTGCCATTCAGCGGGACCTGGACAGGCTGAAGAGTCGGTCAGAGAGAAACCGAAGGAAGTTCAACAAGGGCAAGTGTAGGGTCCTGCACCTGGGGAGGAATAACCCCATGCACCAGTACAGGTGAGGGGTTGAGCTGCTGGAAAGCAGCCCTGCACAGAGGGACCTGTGAGTCCTGGTGGACAACAGGAAGACCATGAGCCAGCAATGTGCTGTTGTGGCCAAGAAGGCCAATGGCATCCTGGGGTGCATCAAGAGGAGTGTGGCAAACAGGTCGAGGGAGGTCATCCTCCCCCTCTGCTCTGCCCTTGTGAGACCACAACTCAAGTACTGTGTCCAGTTCTGGGCTGCCCAGTTTATGAGGGACAGGGAACTGCTGGAAAGGGTACAGCGAAGGGCCACAAAGATGACCAGGGGGCTGGAGCATCTTTCTTATGAGAAAAGGCTGAGGGAGTTGGGTCTTTTCGGTCTGGAGAAGAGAAAACTGAGGGGGCATCTTATCAATGCTTATAAATACTTAAAGGGAAGGTGCCGGGACGAGCGGCCCACTCTTTTTTCAGTGGTGCCCAGTGATAGGACAAGAGGTAATGGGCACATACTTGAATATAGGAAGTTCCGTGTGAATGTGAGGAGGAACTTCTTTCCTTTGAGGGTGGCAGAGCACTGGCACAGGCTGCCCAGAGAGGTGGTGGAGTCTCTGACTCCGGAGACATTCAAAACCCACCTGATTGCCATCGTGTGCAACCTGCTGTAGGTGGACCTGCTCTGGCAGGAGAGTTGGACCAGATGATCTCCAGAGGTCCCTTCCAACCCCAAACATTCTGTGATTTCATGATTCTATGTTTCTCCATGGCCTGCAGGGGGACAATCAGCCTCACCATCGTCTTTGCTACAGGCTGCAGGCAAATCTCTGCTCTGGCACCTGGAGCATCTCCTCCTTCTCCTTCACTGACCTTCATGTCTGCATAGTTGTTTCTCTCACATATTCTCACTTCTTTCTCCCAGCTGCTGTTGTGCAGCAGTTCTTTACACTTTCTGCAATATGTTGTCACAGAGACACTACTGCCATCACTGATTGGCTCAGCTGTGGCTGGTGACAGGTCGGTCTTGGAGCCAGTTGGAACTGGCTCCATCTGACATGGAGACAGCTTCTCGCCCTTTCTCACAGGAGCTACCCCTGCAACCACCCTTGCTACCAAAAGCTTGCCACACAAACACAGTATGGTAAGCTTGCTAAGGATGGTCTCTTGCATGATTGTCCAGGTAATTAATAAATATGCCAAACAGTATTGGACACAGTATTGACCCCAGGACACATTGCTATTGATTCGCCTCCAACTGGACTACATGTCAGTGAACACAACTTATGAGCCTTACGGTTCACACAGTTTTCAATCCACCTCGCTCTCTGCTTATCTAGCTGATATTGTCTATAACCATATTTAGGGACACAGTGTCCAAAGCCTTATTAAAGTTGAGACAAAGAACATCCACTGCTCTCCTTCATCCACCAAGCCATTCATTTCACCCTATTTGTTAAACATTACTCCAGGCTTAGTGTTACAGTTCAGTGAAAGAGAGAGCTCAGACATGCAGTTGGCATGCATCTGGAACTCAGTAGGCAAAGGAAAGTTAGGGCAGACAAGAGATCTATACTGAGAGGAAGACTGTGGTGTGCGCCAGACATAGGAGTCTTAGTCCCAGACTGAGCCAGAAAGTAGAGTTAGGGTTATGGTTAGGGCACAGCAAAAGACAAAGCCTAGATACGTGGTTGGAGTGAGGCTGCAACTGAGCAGCCAAAGGAAAGTTAGAAGAGCCAAGATATGTGTGCTGAAAGGAAATTTTGGGGGTTGGCCAATGGTGGAGGTCTTAGTCTCAGCCTGAGCTGAAAAGTAGGGTTAAAAGTTAGGGTTCAGCAGAAGAGAGAGCCTAGATGTGCTTTTGCCATGGGGCTAGAATTTTGTGGCCAAAGGAAAGTCAGGGGAGCCAAGAGATGTGTGCTGAGAAGTTTGTGGTGTAGGCCAGAGGTGATTCCACGTTCATAAATCAACATTGACTACTCCCAGTCAACTTCTTGTCCTTCAGGGGTCTTGCAATTGTTTACAATATCATTGTTCCATCATTTTTCCCAGGGACTAAGGTGAAACTGACCAGCCTGCAGGTCCCTGGAACTTCCTTCTTACTCTTCTTGTTGATAGGAATGATACCTGTTCTCTTCCAGGAATCTCCCCCACTTGCCATAATCTTTTAAAAATGCTAGACAGTGACATCATCCAGGTTCCTCAGCATTCATGGGTGCATCCCGTCAAGTGTCATGAAATTATTCATGTCCAGTTTGTTTAAATGTTCCGCAACCTTAACCTCTTCCCGCAAGGGTAAGTCTTCCTCCCCTAGAATTCCCTTCAGGGACCCAAGATTCCTAAGGGCAAATCTTACCAATAAAGAAGGCATTCAGCCATTCATGTGATACCTCAGTGTTTTCTGTGTCTTGTGTCAGCAGGCCCTCTGTCCCATTCTTCAATAGGCCCACATTCTCCATAAACTTGTTTCTACCGTTGTACTTGCAGAATCCTTCTTGTTGCCCTTGACTATTCTTAAAACACTTTATGCCTTTCAGTTATGTTAATGAACCTTCTCCTCACTCTTCTCCAATTCTTTTCCTTCAGTTCTTGCATATCTAGACAGCAACAGTAATATTCTCAAAACGGAGATTATCCAGTCTGAAAACTGTGTCCTGTAGCAGTACACAAATATGCCAGGATTTTTTCATGTGACAAAAAGTTTTGAAAACCTTTGTATTTGCCTTTGCCCTTGCTTTCATTCTCTTTCCTTAATTCTTTCTTCTTTTTTTTCAGAGAAATTAGCCTGAGGCAGAGGTTCAGCATGGAAAATTTCAATCACTCCATTAAAATTCTGAAAGTTATGAACAGTTACCTGAAAGGTATTTGTATTGAATGCATTGGTTGACAGAAAAGGCAAAGCTTCATCCTGTAAGATTTTGAAAGTCTTTACATGTATGTCATACTGGAAGACATAAATGATCACTGTGACATCAGGTGTTATTTTAGGGTGGATTTATCAGTATGGCTTAAAGCAATTTTACAGAGTCTTTATGTATATACAGATAATGTATTAAAAACATTGTCGTGGTTTGGCCTCA
>VZSF01007709.1:106894-184205 GCA_013398295.1 Chionis minor | reverse complement strand
TTACAAGGCTGAAAAGTGCATAGGAAATAATTTGAATTGGTTTTAAAGGACGAGTTGATTTTGCGTTTTTGCTTGCTGCCTTAGAATATTGTGCTCATTTCTATGAGGCAGATATTCAAACAGCTCTTCCCTAATAAGGTAAAAGTTGTAGAAAACATGCATTTGAGATTTTGTAATTAAGTACTCAATTTGAGCACACTTACAAATGCCAGAGGTAATGATTCTTTGAAGTTTATCGTTCATAGTAATCTTTTCATGCTACAGAAAAGGCAAGGAATACTGTGACCAAACAAAATTAGAACCATAAATCAGATTAGCCCTTTGCTTAGTTTTTCACCAATGAACCAGTTTAATAAATCACTCTGCATGGTCTATACATTACGCTTACTGCTTTCCCTGTATCTACAGCAGCACAACAGTGTGCCATAAAACGTTATTTGATACATGCAAAG
This sequence comes from Chionis minor, assembly GCA_013398295.1. NCBI lineage: Eukaryota > Metazoa > Chordata > Aves > Charadriiformes > Chionidae > Chionis > Chionis minor. The sequence continues at coordinate 183,753 of VZSF01007709.1, read as the reverse complement.
TGAGTCAATGGATATTTTAGAAAGAAAAAAGAGAATTTTATACTATTTTAAATGCAGCGCTGTTTCCAGAGGATATTTGGTTGGAGAATACAAGCTGGCTGCAGCACTGCAGTAGGAGCACACGGTAAATTTCTGCAATATCATGTTCCTCCAGACACAGTCGGTTACTGGATGCTATTTGAAGTGACAATTTCACATTTTGAAATGTAAAGGTTAAACTGTATGATCCCTTTAGGTACACCTCACATGACACATCTACATTTCCCTTTGAAGTTTTGTATATGTGGTATGTTCCTATTTATCTCTGGTCTCACTGGTGAAGCTGGTCCATAACTCCTTCTCCTCCATTTTGCAGTCTTTCTCAAACGACCAGCATGCTGGCATTTTCACAGCCCGGCACAAAGTGCCACATGTTTCAGCTCACACCTTTTCCCAAAATGCAGTAAATCTATGCATGCATTTTCACAGTATGGTCTACAGACAGCAGGAGTGTGAGTCAGCCTGACTCATGGTGTTCAGAGAAAGAGAGAGGTTGGGCAGTACTGGAAATATTATTGCAATAAAAGCAAAGAAATTCCATTTTCTATTCCCCACACTTCCAACAGTGAACAAACTGTGAAGACCTCAAATTTGACTGGCAATAAGGAGAGCTGATAAATGAGTTGTCTTTTAACCATCCCAAGGTAATAATAATGGATAAACAAATGAACAAAGAAATAAGAATTGGTCCTTGATGCATCATTGATTAGATCCCTTGTCTCCTGACTCTATTTTTATGCTTTTTATGTTACCTATTCAGTGCCTCTCTAAACAGTTGGAAACAATGGTAGGCATAACCTAAGTACAAACTGGAATGGTGAGTACCTTGGTCTTTTCGATTAACATTCCTGCCTTTTGAAGCTGAGACATTAAAACCGCTCAACACATGATATTTTTTTATTTATAATTACTGGGTTTTATGTGAAAATACTTTTTTGCTGAAATCAAAACTATTCTTAGGAACAGCAGCTCTGACATAACTTTGGTTGGATAGGTACCAAGGTGGAGCTTGAGACTGTAAGGTAGCTAAGTACTTGCAGGCCAGCTAATATTAGTTATAACTCACTATTAGCTACCAATCACTATTCATAACAGTGGAAAATTGTTTATCTAGATCACAGGAGATCGTTAATCTGCATTTGTCAAAGCAGGGACGTAAATGGTGATTTTGCATGTCTTAGCTTAAGGTCTCTGGATCACGGAGGACTCTTTCTCTCATGTGCTTTTCACAAATGTTGGTGAATGGATCTAGTTTTCACTCTGTCTAAAATTTTTAAGCAATTAGTCGTAGAAATACTCCATAAAAGGCACCTTGTGTTTTCCTGTTAGCTTCGTCTGTAAAGTTTGCCAAGGAAGGGGCATAAGAGATACTATGAAAAATGGAGAATATTCTTCTCTCCAATATACCTTTTGACTTAAGGAAGATATTTATAACTAGAGATTAGAACATCAAACATTCTGAACACGGTCTCTTTTACAAAATGGTTTCGTTTACTACACTACTTTTTTGTTACTACACTATTTTTATAGGTAAGCTGCTCAGCTTCTCTATGAACCCGCAGTAGTCTCCCCTTTTACAAAGGAGGTAGCTGGGAAGCCGTTCACTCTTTGCTTGGTCCTGGCTGGCAACAGAAGCCGAGCCTGCGAGAGAGCTGGCCTGTGTGTCATGGAGAGTCACGTTGCCTTAAGCTGGGCACACCAAATCTTGGTTTTATTGAGAACTATTTTTTTAAGCATTGGACTTCAGAAAACCCAGAGTGAAACCTGAATGTATTCTTCTATGTCACAGTAGCTTCACATAAACTAATCGCTTAAAGGCTACAGGAGCACAGAGGACAGCTGTCCTCTGGTTTTCTTTGCTAAAGTGGAAGAGCTGAACCTATTCACAAGTCACTACTTGTATTATATTATTTTAACCTTTGTAATATAAATGTGTATTTATAAGACTCCTTGTTGTTGCTTATTTGGGGAACTTGGATTTGTTAACACCCACCGATTCACCCAAACTAATTTTTATATTTCTTCAGTTCCTTCACAACCAGAAAGTGATACAGTCTATTTAAGATTTGAAGTTAATCCTTTGTAATGGTACCTCTTTGGTCACTGTGATCTCTTCAGGAGACGAATTTGCTGGCTTCTGATTTTAGGTCTTGTGTCCTAAACTCACTGCTGTGATTGAGACATTTGCCACTGTGCTGTTCTGTACACAGCCAAACAAGTTCACTTAGCAGGTATGTCAATCTCACTCCTTCCTCCAGTGCTAAATTCTTGCTTTAAAAATCAGATGTTTATATATGTGTTATTTGTTAATATAGTATAGTATTTAACAATATCATACACTGAGAGCCTCAAAATATGTGAGCTATGAAGATTAACAAATCACAAAGGTGCAGTATAGCAGATTCGTAGTGACATTGTATATTCCTTCTGCTATTATAATGTAGCAGGTGGGTTGTGCATAAAACTGTCTGAATAAGGAAAGGATTCGTTATCCTTATTTTTATTTTTTCATATATTTGTATAAGGCAAAAGACTACCAATTACATATTCCTGAGGAAAAAAAAATAATATGTGAATATTGTTAGTGAAATAATTTTAAAAACATGAGATCTTGTTGTCTAATATTACCTAGATTCTCAGGTACTTGACTTTTTATCTCTCAGGCAGCCAACATGAGCCAAAAAGTGGCCTAAAGGCTTAGATGTTCCAGTGGTTACTCCAGCACAATCTAATCTGTGACCTCTATCCCTTTGGTTTTTATAATGCCCTTATAAAAACATAGTACATTTAAGTATGCTTAAAGTGCTACTGGCTATAATTAAAGTTCTGTCAGCCTTTCCATTATAAATCCCTCTTTTCAAGGTTTAATATCTCAGCAGTTTCAATTCCCACTGGGCTAAACTTGATACAGAAGCTGTCAGCATGAATGCAAATCCCTCCTACCTTCAAAAATATTTTCAGTTCATAAAGTTGCCGGTTTATATTGAGTCCTACAGTCTGCAAAAGTATTTCTGATTAGCTCCCCTCCAAAAGTGTATCACATTGTCTTGTCTCATCTTACATAAATCAAGAAATAAACGTGTCCTAACTTTGAAATGCAGAAACACATGGATGGAGTTTCCTTTTCCCTTGCTCTGTGCTATAGATTGAGTGCAATTTCTACCCGTATTGAAAACTGCTGAGTTCAAGTTAGATACTCAGACTCTTCCAGACTGCATCTACTAGGATGTGGAAAGCAAAAGTTAATTACCTTGGCTATAAAGTATTACACCTCATATCTACATTTCCTGTATTTATTTCTTAATGCTGGACTGCATTCACTAAACATTTCATTAGAGGTAAGTAGGCGACTCTTGGAGAAATTAGCAGATACCCTGTTTAATGAATTTCTCAGATGGGGATAAGTCTAGAGCTGCTTCGTACTCCTCTACCTGACCATATTTTGCTTCAGTAGTGCAAATTGTATTTCTAGATAGGGAGGAGAATGACAATCCTTGATCTCCATTATCAGGATAAGCATATCTTCAAAGCTGAAACGACTCATGCAGAGCACTTTGGAACTGGCCTAAACTAGAAAGAAGATAATTGTCAACAGTTTGATGATCTTCTAATTTTATTGAACATTCCATAACATTTCAAGTTGTTATGGAATATTACCAAAAAAAAAGCATTGATGTTTCCCTATTTCTTACAAAGGAAATATATTCATTCTCTTTTCAGTTTGCTCCTCCACACAGACTCTCAAACAATTGATGCCTTAATCAAAAAATATTTCATCAGGAATTCTTTATCTCTTCCATTCTGAGTCCATGAATATTATATTCCTGAACAGCAACTCTGCTTTACCCTCTCTTCTCCTCCCCTCTAGGTCTGTGACTAGGGCATATTTCTGGAAGTGGAGGCTTTTTATATAACTAAAGACCTCAGAAGTAGAAGGACTTGAGTCATCTCATTCTGGGTGACTGCTTAAACTTTAGGCTGTTACAAGAAGGACCGTCTGGCTGTCAAAGTGGAAGAGGTCATTTCAGCATCTGTTTCACAACCACAAAAAGCTAGCTGAATCTGCAATACAAGTATCACTTGAAACATTATTTTTCTTTGGCGTTTCTAACTGTCTGCCCTTGGCATGCCAGTGAGCATCAGTCCTGCTGTTCTGAGCACCATTCTAGGTAGTGTGTCTAGAGACACACTGATGCACGAGGATTCCCGGCTATCTGTGTAAACTTAAGTTTTAACATTGCAAAAGAAAGAAAAAAACCCCTCTTGATGTGGATATATATATGCGTATATGTCTGTACACTTCTGCATAAACCTTGATATACATTATATATAGATAGATATTGATACACATACACTTTGAAATGTACTTTGCCTTTGTTTACACTTGTTTACACTGTGGCAGATTGGGAAAGGGAGAACTGAGATATTGTCAAAATAACTCTGATACTAGAGTTTTATCAGCAATAGCTGGAAAAAAAATGGTAAGATGTTCATCACAGAAGCCCTCCGTCAGGTCTGAAATTGACTTCAGTGCTAAACACAACCTGTGAACAAGGTGAACTGCTATTCTGGTTCCTTATTAGCATCCCCTCTCCTCTACAGATACCACCTGCCTTTACTTTCAAAGATATTTGTGGTGGGTTAACTTGGATAACAGCCAAACTCCCACCCAGCTGCTCACTCACTCTGCCTCCTCATGTCTCTATGCCATGGTAGGTACAACAGTTGTAGAACTCGAAAGCGCCAGGCTTCCTGGAAAAGTGCTTCTAGCTCATAGCAAATAGCAACAACATCCATCTACAACATTTTATTTTTTTTTACAGTGCAGTTCTAAACAGGAACCAAGACCAACATGATGAAGAAAAGCAATGAAAATAACCTCCTGCCTTTCTTATACACTGCGAGGTGCAGAGGTGCGTTGTCATTTCTACAGTTAGGTTTCTAATGAAAATTGATTTACAATGAATTAAACAATAGGCAATTGATTTTAGTCTGTTTAATCCTGCTATGGTTTTATTAATACATATAGCTGGAAAGACCCATATTTCATTGAAAATGGTAATTCAGGTGGAAATGGATTGAGAAATGGTTGAGAGTGGACAATTTCTAAATGTTGGGAAAACTATTTGTTTTGACAAGATTATGTATTTTCACTCATAAAAGCAAAATATTGGTGGAAATGTTTAAAAAATCCACATGATAAACTACATATAGCTAAAATTACTCTTAACACTGAGCCTTTAATACCGCAACAGTTTCCCTGTCAGTTTGGTCTTGTATCTGTTTTGGTTAGAAAACACTGTCTGCTCTAAGCATGCAAGTGGAATGTATCAATAGTGATGTAAAGACTTAACAGTCTAAGTAATAGCTATATTTGCAAAGGGAATAAAGAGATTACCAGTGGAGGAGTGGTTTATAGCTCTACTCCGAACTGACTCATCCTTTGGGATTTCATGTTTCTCACTGTCACTTCATGTTTTATTTTGTTATTTACTGTGACATTAAATAACACAAAGAAATAGTAAGAGTCACACGAAAAGTCATCGGATATGCTTTTGTCATGTTATGATGTTGCTTTTTTATGACGGTCTTAGATCTGATGAATACCCACAACTTTGACTAAAACTATGGACTAAAATGAAAAGACTGCTTCTTTGCAAAAACGCTATAGACTTTCTTTCACTGCAAATCAGGGTATTTGATGCCCTTTTCACCAGTTATTACTCATGGGCCAAACTCAAGTATGTAGTATGTAGTATGTAGTAACATAAATTATCTTTTTGAAAAATCATAGGTTGCGCTGTCAGAAGCCAAAGATACTACACATTCCTGAATCATAATTGGAACTCGCCTCATACGCAGAGCCCAAATTAGCTGGGGAGTAGCACTGGGAAGAGAAAAAGATGCAAGAAATTGAGAAGATGCATGTGCCATAGAATAGTAAGGAGTAAAGATGAGTCAGAGAGGAGGTCAGGCTAGTTAGCACTGATCCTTCCTAAATCTCAAATAAAAATGCAATCAAGAAAAGACAGCGTCCTACTTTTGCGAAAGAAAAGTAGAACGCAAAGTGGTGCTTTTGGTCTCGTTCGAGTACAGCCTGGTGCCAGAATACATAGGCACTTTGTCTGCTCAGAAGCCTACAGCTGTTGTGCTTTTCAGTTTGGTTCACTTGAGTTCTTTTGTCATTCAGGTGCACTGCCTTATTGAACTAAATCCCCATGTATTTGGAAGTCACTGAAAACAGGCTACATTTGTAGGCAGTCTAACTGTTCTTGTTATTGTTTGTGACTTGAAGTGGATTCGTAAGATGGTGGAATAAAATATTAATGAAAATGCACTGGAAATGTGTTAAAGCAACCATTTCTGAAATATCTAAAAAGAGAGCTTTTTTTTGAGGGGAAGGAAGCACTTTAGTTTTAGTTTTTAAATATATTTATACACATCTAAATATAAATACACACACAAATGAATGCATATCCTTCTAAACAGTGATACTTTTTAATGTATCCGTAGGAATCCAGCTGCAATCACAGAACCTTGTAATAAACTATCTAATTTTATTTACTGGACAGATTAATTTTCTGATCTGCAAATAATTTAATAATGATCATAATATGTGGGAGGAATGTACTATACAAAACACACTGAATTTTTGTAAACCTCTTTAATATTGGCAAGATCTAACAAAGATGCATGTTCCTATTACAGGATTTACACAATGGTAAATATTTTTAGATTGATTTCAGCAGAAGTACTCAGGGAGGACGCTTGCAAGAGTCTCGAGAGGATCTAGTTTAGCATTAATTTTATACAAATGAAAAATACAACAAATGTAATATAATTTGAACATTTAATCTGGTTACCTTTTAACCTTTATGAAATGCTAGACCTTGCATCTTCAGTGAAATAACTGATTTGCAGAAATTCTTTGTAAATCTAAGATTTTTTTTCTTATAACAATTGATTCTGCTTTATTAATTTTGAATCTCTCTCAAACAAATGGTGGGAAGAGGAGTAACATGAAGAAAATGATAAAATAATTGCACACACATCACTGTTGCAAATAGTTTTTCTGTTACTCACAAATACAAGAGTATTATACTAGAATAATGCACCTCAAAGGCTCTGTTTAGCCCTTTTATTTCAGCTCAGATCTAAACATTTGTCTCCTATGAGATAAAATATACAGTAAGACAAGGACATGCCAGCTCATATAAAACCTAGCAGGAGAAGTTCTCTTTTGTTTAGTGAGCTTTTTGTATTTGAATGAAGGCATTATTAAATGCCTTAACCAAGGCTACGTAATGCACATCTGGGTTCTCAGCACCTTTATGGGTAGAGAAAAGCTAGGGTGAAGTGGCAATTGTTAACTTTGTTATTCCTGTAACATAAGTAGATCAACGTGAAGTCATGGGCTTGGGGTTTTTTTAAGAAACAGAACAAAGAATAAAGTTTTCAGTTCTCTGGGACATCTTTTGAGCTGTTGGGGACAGATGAATTAGCAATCAGCAGCTGAGATAAAGTTATCAGCTGAGATGGTCTGTTTGCTCAGAGCTCTTCACTGAGGTTTTAGCTGTGCATTTTCCCTGGGCACATATGGTCAGTGTATAAGGGACATCTATGTACCTCACCTGCTTTGGCATGTTGGTATCTGTGCTTTAGATTTGGCTGAAGAGGCTCTGGTCTTATAACAATTCTGTAGTTAAACCTGACACATTAGAGAATGAGCTTGTAGTCTTTATATAGAAATTTATGGTGATTAGGATTTCTCTAGGGAATACAGTTTGCAGAAATGTGCTTCTAATATTTCATTTCCACCTGCTGATCCTGTGTGGTACAGGAAACTTGAATGCTGCTTGATTCTCATATAAGCTGAAAGTTTATCAGTTTCTCTTAAATCTTACAGTAGTGCGTGGTTTCCACCTAATCATTTATATTGGGCTTATAAGGCTGATGGCGCAACATCTTACTTGTGTGTGTCCAGAAGATAACTGTGCTCACAACTCCATCTCATGTTCCAGATGAGACATGGTAAGAGACAGTAAACTGAGAAGACGGTTACCTTCATATATCTTCTGAAAGGAATTTGATTTTTCAAATTATGTTTGCGATAACACTGAACACATAAAGACACTGGTGTATTTTAACAATGTTGCTAGAAATCATAAACAATTTTTGTTGCTCTAACTCTGTGATGGAGAAGAATCAGCCAACTTGTTTTGTTTGCCCTCAGGTCATGGTAAAGTGTTGTAAGGGTCACAAAATTAAAAATAGCAATGAATAAGCAACTGAGCCATTTCTTCTGTGTTTCTAAAAATTAAAAGTGATTTCTTTTCACCAGCCTAATTTTTACCTTCCATTTGTTCATTTAAATGCCTCTCTGATAGATAGTGCTTAATAGCTTCATAGATGTGGCTGCATTTGTCGGAGAGGCTCAAGGACTTGCAGCTGCAATTTTTGTTGTAAACCGCAGACAAGCATAAGGTTTGGGTTACAAATGAAACCACACAAAATTTGCTAAGACATAAAGAGACGAGAAGCACAAGGAAATGCCAAGCTCTCTGGGCACAGAGACTCTGTTCCTGGGTTAATTAAAATAGTAATATAAAAGTAACATGTTTTAAAGAGAAAGAAAAGGAAAAACATAAATATTCAAAGAAAAAAAAAGTGTAAATTGTCAGCTGTAAGACACAAAAGGGCGCAGGACGCTCTTTTAACCAGGTAAGCTTTTTATAAAGCAAAATCATCTTTCATTGCACAAAAATTTTCTCAGGACAGAAGGTATTTTCCTTAAACTGAAAGATGGAGTGCTCCATGTTAATTACCTGCCATGGTACTGTTGGATTTCAGGGTGCAACAGGAACAAGGACCTTATGGGAAACTGCACATGTTATTAAATAAGACCCCATTTGCAAATTTGCTTTTCAGTTAAGAAAATCACACAAATGTTCTGTGAGACAACATGATTCTACAATTTTGCTTTGCATTTCACAACAGGACAATTAAAAGAGCCAATAACATGAGGTCTCTGGTAGTTTTTTGCCAAAATATTTCACAACTCCTTTCAAGTTTGTATTAAATTCTTATGATCTGGTGTTATTGGTCTGTAAGTTACAAAAATATTCTATTGGCATAAAATTCCTTTTTCTCTGAAAATCAGAGCAATAATGAGAGATAAGGTGCCTTGAATACTGGCCACCACATCTTCCTGCATGCCCTTGGTGTCTTACCTGAGCTCTCCAGTTCCTGTTGCTCCGGTTCCTCAGAGAAAGCAGCAGTAGACAGAAAGATTCAGGCACATTTTATCGCATTTAATAGTCTTACCTCAACCTTGCTACAATTTTAAGAGTATGAGCACAAAAGAAAATTATCATAGTGTTAGTAAATATGATTATAACACTCAGCTTTTCCTGGTGCGTGGGTTATGTAGATTCTTTGACTTGTATAAATACGCTGAGGTGCTATGCCTTTAGCTTACTAAGGTGCACTTATTGCTGAGCAAAGGTACAAACAAAAAAAGTTGCCATGAAGTAGCTGATGCATTGGCAAGCATTTGCATCCTAGCATTTCTCATCAGTTTGTTATGTGTATGCACATACGCTAGAGGCATTTCTGCCGTTGCTTTTTCAAACTGACTAACCAGCCAAATATTCAGGATATTTCAGGTTGTTCTTGGAAGGCAGTGACTAACCTTAAAGTCATATTTTTCTTCAATGCAATTCTGTTCATTCTATTTTCTACATGGAAAGAAATGGCAAGCTGCAAGTCATAGCTTTAAATATATTTTGGTCTGCAATCTCCAAAAAGCTTTCTCTGTACGCTTTTTCTCCTAGGGTTTTCCCGCACCCTCTCTGGACACATGCTCTATTTCAGCATGCTTCTTCCAGTCTCTGAATCAACCCCTTCGTATCTGCTTCAACATGTAAATCCCAGCACAATTTCACACATCAAGAGATTGAATTCTTGAGCAGGCCTGGTGAAGTGGGATGTGGGAGGAAACAGAGAGATGGGGAAGTAATCAGTGACGTGGATCTGTCTGTAGCAGCTCTTTTCAATGAAGATGGGTCTTCATGACCCCAACATTTCAAAGTGAGAGCAGGTCAGTGGAGAGGCCATCAGCTCCTTTAGCCCTAGTGCTTGAGTAAAATGATGTGCAGATACTTTCCTGACCTAGAGACTGGCATATCCACTTCCATGGGGACCATGCAGCCATGGTAGGTGTTAGCCATGGACTGGCAAGGCACCACTTCAGCTACTTCAGATTCCAGGTGTATAAGTCTATGGGTTTAGTGAGGGTGAAGATTTCTTTCACTTGCTGGTGGTTTGAAAAGCCACTGTGCAGACCTAAGGAGAATAGGCATTTTGCATTTAAAAAACAGGGAAGGAATTACGAGTTTTAGCATACTTTTGACCACTCTGTTCAAAATGAGTTAATTAAACTCCAGAGATGAGGAAGACATATTGAAACGTTGGGAACATTGACCTTTTCCTTTGACTGTCACCTTATTTAAATAATTCCAGGTTTAATTAACTGACTTGGAATGAATTGATAAAGGGCTACTGTCACTTACAATTTCTCCTCTTTGAAATGTAGCAGTTCTGTGCAATTGCTGTAGACTCTTATGTTCACCCTAATTATTAAAGTGAATAGTTTTAAAAGTTGAATTTTTACTTTTAAATCTCTAGTACCTTGGTTATGAATGCGTCTGGAAGCATTTAATATGATAAGTCATACATAACTTATACATAAACACACATATATGCAAATACATGGCAGTCCATAACACTTATCTAGATCCGCCATTCTTAAAAAGTTTTTGTTGAAGTTGGCCATAAATATACAGAAAAGGTGTTGGCATTTGTATATCTTGAATTATAGTAATGCTTCACAAAGATTTAAAAGTCCCAGCTTCTCAAGCCAGGAAAGGGTCCCAGCTCAAGACTCTGTGAGCTAAGAAGCTCCTTCAAAATACCTGAGACGAGAATTTGGTTATGTTCATACAGTCCGAAGGTTGAAGTTACAACTTTATCAGAAAAAAATGAGTGTTTTCCTTTTTAACCTTCCTATTCTGATGCACTCACAGTAGTCTTCAGCTGGGAAGCCAAGGACTGACTGAGAAAGGGGAAATTCATTACTCTCTCAGAGGTGGAGGAGTATCTTTCCAGAACACATGAATGATGTAGCTTTGGGATATTGTGCTCTGAGACTGGCACAGCTCTGCTGGCAAAAAAGGCCTCTAGGGTAGTAGCAGCAGCACAACACCACTTCTTCTGGTTTAATATAGTTCACTTTCTTATTGAGAGCCTAAAGTGCTGTTAAGCTGATTTCACTGGTATAAACAATATTCACAGGCCAACTGTTCACAGGTAGGGATCCTGGTATTGTACACCACCAAAGAGCTCATAACGCAGATTTGGCCTAAGGTGCTAAACTAAGTAATACATCATTAAGTCATCTGTTACTGAAATCCACAGTAGAGACTCTGTGGAATATCTTAGTCTGAATCTCTAAGGCCAAGCAGTATCTTCATTTTGCGGGTCATATACAGGACCATTGCAAAAGATGTATCCGGAGCCAACATCTGAAAAGGATCCAAAACACGTAGCCACTGCTGAAGTTGGATGGTTCACTTAGAGTAAAATCCTGTCGCCTTCTCTGAAAAATGTAAGGTGCACACCTCTTCCCACACTTATGGTAGACATACTTTTTGGGATGCCTGCCAGCTCAGGGAGGTTGAAGCTTGCAAAAATGGTTCTTATGCATCAACAAGAAACGTACAGAAAGCTAGATCAGAATGTGTCAGCTCTATTACATTTTCACTGAGTATACTGATTGTGTAGTGATGCAAACTGCGCTCTTTCGATGCACATTCAATAAAAAGGGCTCTGTATGTCTTTCTGTGCTTTGCCTTTTTTTGCTATAAACAAAAGAGGATTTCTCCCTGGCCCTAGAGCCAAGTGGCACGAACTAGACATCACTCACACTGCTAAGAACTAGATGTCAGAGCTGGATGTCACTCACACTGCTCAGAGCTAGCAGCCTCCAGAGCAGACTGGCCATATCTACATCACACAGCCCCATGTTTTCCCTTGGCTCCACATGATGCCCCTTGGGCCATAAATCAGAATTTTTGTTCATGTATTGATTTATTTTCAGGACAGAGCACCAGAGTTACTGTGAAGGGTGTGTTGCAGCCTACAAACAAAAGGAAAGTGAGGAGCATGAAACCGAGGATAAGTGGGATACACAGGGGTGTCTGAAAGTGCAAAGCCTGCTAAGATGCTGTAGGAGGAAGATAAAGGGAATTAAACAGGTCCAGCCTTCTCCAAGTTGCCTTTTGAGGTTGATTTCTAGAGTAACCAATTCGCCAAATTGTGGTGGGAAAAGAAGTAGTTTGAGTACTGGAAAATATATCTGGAAGCAGGTGACAGATTAAACAGTGTGGTCAGCCAGAGCAGAGTGCCCTGTCTCTCTCTCTTCCCAAGCCCTCTTTTATTTAACTCTACTGGCAAAGCTTATCAACACAGTAGTCAACATTTCCAAAATCATTTAAACAATCCTTCTCACTTGTTTTCACTCTCTTGCTCTCTTTGAAAATATGTGTATGATAGTGTGTGTGTACATATGTGTATGTTGAATACTATATGTAAGTAATACCATATATATGTGCGTACTGTTATGTATGTACATGTTGATGTATATGCATGCATATATGTGTAATTTGCTAGATTACTTTGAACTGTCAAATAAAGGTGCTTGTGTTTATTATTCATGACTCAGAAAGGCAAAGAAATAGCCTAAGGAAGAGCAAAGAGAAATGCAGAGCTTACAGAAAACACATCTCAGTTTTATAGATGGGGATTTCAAAACATACTACTTGCTTTATAGTATATCCATATCATGAACCATCAATTACAATAGTCAGGAAAGTGATACCGCAGCTTAATGACATAGCACATTATTATCTGACCTAAAGAGCTGTGAGACATAACCTCCATCAAACCTGCTCTTATTATCACTTTGTACTTTCTGATCACACGGAATGGATTCTCTGTCTCCTTGTATAACTTGCAGGGATTATTTCGTAATTTGCTGGTGTCATTCACTGTACCTCATCATTTGCCTGATGAAAGAAAACAGAAAACCAACTTCATTAAACAGTAAATAAAACTCAGAATGAAGACAAAACATCTAGCATGGATGCTGGTAATTAGTTTCTTGTTATAAATGAATGTTTTGAAGGAACGGCTTAATGGTTAGGCTTTGGGTTCCTTTTTTTATTTCCCCCTTTCTCTCTAATATTTTTCTGGATGTGAATACTGATGGGGTTTGGGGTTATAAGAATTTCCATTCTGCATCTTTGGCCAGTGTTGCAAATAATAATAATATTATGATTTATTCTTTGATGCAGTGCAATGCTTTGGTTGCAAGGCATTCAGAGAATGTGTTTATATACAATACAAATTAAGTCCTGATCATGACAGGGATTTATGGCTCTTGGAATGGGATTTAGTTGCCTAAATATAGATGTTCGATGACATACTATGTGCATAGGGCATCTTTCCTGATCTCCACACACTAGTCTTGTAGGTCCTATGTCATATCTGATAGCCTAGGTGCCTACCTTCACCCCTTGAATACCAGACTGCTATTTTTAGGTTCCTAATCACTCCTCATGAGTATTTTATACATTCTTAAAATAAGAAAAGTAAAGATTCATCCCTAATGCAAAGCTCCAACCAACTTGGGACAAAAGGAGCTATTCTGGACAATGAGATCGTCTCCTTCACAATTCTGAATCCAAAGAGGGGATCCCCTGGCTATCGCTGCATTGCAAAGTCCACCTGAGTTGGCTAGAATCATGGGAGGCCAGCTGCAATATTAATTAGTAGCCAAACCACACAGACTAATTGTGAAATGGGCACCAAGAGAAAGGTAGTACTGGAGTTAATTCTGCCATGAAGATATGTTCACAACTGCCTGGGGCTGCTTCCTTTTCAGGCAGACTCACACTGAAGGTTTGAGAAAGAGGAGACTATTCATTCCCATATCCTTGACTCCTGGGGTCAAACCTCTTCTCTGCTCTATGTATCTTCCCTCTGCCCCAAGGCAAGTAAGACATTTCTGCATTTTCAGCTTTATTTCATGAATGGCTCTTCCTTGCTACAAACCAAAATGTTCAAAGGCACAGCAGCAGGCAAAAGGCTGCAGGAAAGCACAATATCTGGAGCAGTCACAATGCTATTAGAGCTGTATGAAACCGTGCTTCTTGGGTTTGTCAGAAAAAAATGAAGAATTTAAAATGTTGGTTTGTGCCTGTATTGTATCAAATTTATATATACTCCATTTTTCTTGGCCTGAGGAACCTCTCTACTGCAATAGTTTTCCTCAAACTGAAATAGCTCATGCATCTCTAGATACAGGGATTAGGTAATTTTAAGGAAGATCTTCACTCTCAGCTGCTTCTTGGATAGAAACAGTACTGCCAGCAGAAGATGAGATTCCCAGCAGGTTCCTGGTGACCTGGCCTCATTAACCAAGTTGTAAAATACTGTTATGGGGTGATCAGAGTCCATACTGCAGAGGCAGTTCTGTTCTGATGGCTAATTAGTCATTCACTGGGGAGGAGCTGAGGCACCCAACCTTCTGCACAAGCATCCCAAGAATTAGGCTGGCAAGTTCGTTCTTATTCTTTTGGATCCCTCAGTCAAACTGCTGGAAAACAGGATAAGTACATCCTATCTCTGCACAGCTTTTCTTTCTGAGATTTGACTCATCTTTTTAAAATGATATGAGTGATATTTTACCATTCCTTAACTAAGTACATAGGTAAGAGGTTCCATAGATTATAATAAGGGATTTTAAGTTCTATCGCACTGCACCACTGTATTATTATTATTACTACTACTACTACTACTATTACTGCTACTGCAACTGCTATTACTACTACTACTATTACTATTATATCTATTATCTAGTATCTTTATTATTGTTTATATTTACACCAACTGAATTAGATTTCAGGAATAAGCACCCAAAGAGTAATATGAGCCCAAAAGTTTTCCAATGAACTTTAATGCTACTGTATAATTTTTCCCCTTTTTTTTGACCATCTTGTTCTGATTCTTTATGTAAGAAGAATTCTCACTGCTTGCTGTGCTCTTGTTGGCAGCTTGCTTACATAAGTCATAACTTCTATAGAAACCCCTAAATAGCCTGATACAGTTTTCATATGCCTGATCTTCAACCAAAAGCCCTTTATTTTATTGTGATCTCTTTACCCCAGATTAAGCCGAGCAGCAAATGAGACAAGCAAGATTTCCTTCTTCCTCCCGGGCAACCTGTACTCCACTTTTGCAGGAACTTGGGTGGTCTTTTTTGATTCTGTCAGGAAGAGGTATTCTTCCAGTTATTTGGTGCTGGCACGCACTGGGTCACACAGCAGTGTCTGCTTGTGTGCATTAGGCAGTACACAGAACTAGTTAAACTGGATGACTCTGTGGGGTTTAGTAGATCAATTGCCATTTTCATTTGGGACAGCACTTGAAATCCTAATGAGAATAACAACACTTGTAATTAGAAGTCTACAAAATCTTCTAAAATAATCACTTAAATTTAAAATGTAAATGTGGCTGTAATTAATTAGTCTATTAAGAATAAAGCTTTCTAATTAACAAATGTAAATTGGGAATTTTCTGTAGATTTCATAAGGACAAAAGTGTTTCTCGTGGGAGCTGAAAGGAGATGCGTTTCCATGTGAATGCATATTAAACCCTGGTGGCTCACACCTCTGCACAAGCCTGTGGCAGTAAGAGGGACTGTCTGTGAGAGGGTCATATTAACACCAGAGTCATTGAGATTCTCTTAAAACCTGTAATACAAAATCCTACTTTTTAAAATAAGAATGCTTTAAGCTAAGGATTCATAGGATCATAGAATACCAGGTTGGAAGAGACCTCAAGGATCATCTGGTCCAACCTTTCTTGGCAAAAGCATGGTCTAGACAAGATGGCCCAGCGCCCTGTCCAGATGAATCTCAAAAGTGTTCATTGTTAGGGAATCTGCCCCTTCCCTGGGGAGATTATTCCAATGGCTGACTGTCCTCGTTGTGAAAAATTTTCCTTTTGTGTCCAATTGGAATCTCCTCAGGAGTAACTTGTACCCATTACCCCTCATCCTTTCCACGTGACTCCTTGTAAAAAGGGAGTCTCCATCTTCTTTGTAGCCACCCTTTAAATACTGGAACATGGTGATAAGATCTTCCCTAAGCCTTCTTTTCCCAAGCCTGAAAAAAACAAATTCTCTAAGCCTTTCCTCATCTGGCAGGCTTCCCAGTTCTTTGATCATCTTGGTGGCCCTTCTCTGGACCCTCCCCAGCCCGTCCACATCTTTTTTGTATAGCGGGGACCAGAAGTGAATACAGTATTCCAGGTGTGGCCTGACAAGCACTGAGTAGAGTGGGATAATGACTTGTTTATCTCTGCTGGTGATGCCTTGTTGATGCAACCCAGCATCCTGGTGGCTTTCGTTGCTGCAGCAGCACACTGTTCACTCATATTGACCTTGCTGTCCACCAAGACCCCCAGGTGGGGCAACCAGGTAGGTGCCAGCCTGTGCTNTGTAGCCACCCTTTAAATACTGGAACATGGTGATAAGATCTTCCCTAAGCCTTCTTTTCCCAAGCCTGAAAAAAACAAATTCTCTAAGCCTTTCCTCATCTGGCAGGCTTCCCAGTTCTTTGATCATCTTGGTGGCCCTTCTCTGGACCCTCCCCAGCCCGTCCACATCTTTTTTGTATAGCGGGGACCAGAAGTGAATACAGTATTCCAGGTGTGGCCTGACAAGCACTGAGTAGAGTGGGATAATGACTTGTTTATCTCTGCTGGTGATGCCTTGTTGATGCAACCCAGCATCCTGGTGGCTTTCGTTGCTGCAGCAGCACACTGTTCACTCATATTGACCTTGCTGTCCACCAAGACCCCCAGGTGGGGCAACCAGGTAGGTGCCAGCCTGTGCTGCACTCCTAGATTATGTTTTCCCAGGTACAAGACCTTACGCTTGTCCTTGTTGAACTTCATAGGTTCTTGGTTAGCCCACTCTTCCACCTAGGTCTTCCCTGCAGGGTGACTCTCCCTTCTAAGTGTCCACTTCCCAACTCAGTTTGGTGTCATCGGCAATCTTCATCTGGGTACACTTAATTCCATCATCCAGATCACTTATGAAGATATTAAATGGTGTTGGGCTCAATATCAATCCTTGGGGGACCCTGCTGTGACAGTTTGCCTGTTTGAAAAGAAGCCATTTACCACCACCTTCTGGGTGTGGCTTGTCAGCCAGTTCCCCACCCACTGCACAGACCACTTGTCTAGACCATAATGCCTCAGCTTCTCTACCAGGAGGCTGTGGGGAACCGTGTTGAAAGCCTTGGAGAAATCCATGTGGACAATGTCAGCCACTCACTCCCCATCAAGCGAGCAGGTTACTTTGTCATAGGAGGCAATCAGATGTGTCAAGCTCTATTTTCCCTTGGTGAATCCGTGCTGGCTTTTTCCAGTCATCTGCTTGTGGGTTAAATTGTTTAAAGCTGAAAAACTGACAGACCTAAAGCTGACTTCCCCAATAAAGGTACAACAAAGATCCTTAAGTAATACTGTGTTTAACTCTGATCATGATGGATGACCAGCCGTGACCTCTCTACTGAAGTCAGTGATTGATTATTAAAAAAAAAAAAAAAAACACAACAAAAAAACCTCAAGAAATTAGAACTTTTGAAATCTGATTTCATTGCACATCAGGGTCACACAGAGTATAAAACCTAACAAACACAAAGTGATTTTCATACTTAGTGCACACCAGAACATTGACGTTCTATTTGGAGTTCAATATATTTTAATATTTCTTTTTCTATTGAAATATATTTAAATGCTTTCACGACATTTTGGAAATATTGAGTCAGTGGTTGCCCTGTTTCATTCCAACACAGACGGGAGAACTGAATCTGCAGACTGACAAGTTATACACCACATGGCTGTGAAGTAGGGTAAATTACGTGTAGCTCCATGCTGCACGGTGTTAGGTACTTTCAGATGGCACCAGGTGTCTGCATATGGGTAATAGACAGTTCATCTTCTACATACGGTCAGCTGAATAGGTTCCCAGACTGTGACTTGGTCCCAGCTGACCACAACAAGAGCTTAGATACCCAGCTGTCATTGAATACTTGCCTTGCAGATATCTAAATGCGTCTAAATGCAGATGTCAAGATCTGCGGTGGCATGCCAATGTCTCTGACTGTCTGTGAAATAATGTCAACACAGAAAAGATATAAAGCCCAAAATCTCCAAACTGAAATACAACCGAAGCCTTTTCCTCCTGCAGTTTTTAGCATTAAGTGCTTTGTTCCTGCAGATGTTTATGCTGAAACAACTTAATAAAAAAGAGGGAACAAGGGAGGGAGAGAAAGAGGGAAGAAGGATGGGAAGAGACACAGAGAGAATGCCAACAAAAATTTTTCAACTAACATGATGATTATTCACTATCTGTGATGATAATGTTATTTTGGTGGAGTTGTCATGTGTCCTTTAATAAATAATTTTCTCTGTTCGAGTCATGCAGCGAACTGCTTTTCCAAGGGCAATAATTCCCAGTTGTTACTGGCTAGAATCAAATTAAAACAGTTCTACAGAGATAGCGTTGCATCTCCCGTTATCATTACCCTTACTTCTGGAATGCCAGTCCACTAACTTATACATACTTTTTAAAGTTGTATCATCCTAGTGATTTCAGTATGATACAATAAACAAATACGCATCAGGTAGAGAGATCAAAAAGGGTAAATGGAAGCACCTTTCACTGAAGAAAATGCATTTAAATTTGAATATGATTCTCGTTTTTGTCCTCTGAAGCAGATGGACTTTTTTCCTTGTTTTTGTGCAATAGGAGCATACCATGGTATTTCTGATATCATGTTGTCCAACAGTACAGTCTAGTCACTGAGTCACAAGACAGAAAATATTACTAATTTTTAATATTGCTTAATTGGGACTTCAGCAGTATAAGAAATTTAGTTGCTTGAACATATTAGAAGTATGATTGTGGTATGTCTGCAAGCCTCAAAAATTCCCACATGAAAAGCAAAGATTAATTGTGCAGTATTTACACCTTTTCATTGATAACTAACACCATAAAACTGTACAAATTGCAATTTGTTTCTGTTTCCCACAATCCCTTTGGCTTTTAAGGGATGTGCCTCAATTAGTTGAACTGTGTTTCCTCTTGCTTGCTAAGCACTTTTGGTCAAACAAGGAATGGCAGAGGTCCACAATTAGATCAAAAGATCAATCCTAATGTACCATTTTCTCCTCACCCTCCTGCTTTAATAAAGTGGCTGCAGTTCTCCAGGGGACAACTCAAAATCCAAGTACTGATATTTCTAAATTAGCTGACTCTGTGACCTTGCTAGTAATTGCGTTAGTTTATCAATGTTCAACACAATTTATTACTCTCCAATATGTACCAAAGTGTTTATCTCTCAACACTAACAATATTAAAAATCTAAACTATCTGTTGAGAAACAAAGGACTATTCAATAAGAAAAATGCATAATAAAGTGGAAAAAACTACACTGATGTGTAAGAGAATTAATCTAGTAACTAGTTATAAGTGAAATAACAAAAGAATGTTTATACTGTATTACATTTGGGGCACTTTAAATCTTCAAAGAGCAGATAATTTAAATAAAACCTTTCTTTTTCTTTCATTCGTTCTTTCTCTTTTTATTTTTTCTTTCTTTCTTTTAAAAGCAGGAATGAGCTACAGCTTTTATATATCACTGAACATATTACCCAGGCTCCAATGAGAAAAATGAAGACTGATAAAACGTTATCTAAGCATTTAAAAGTCATTTGGACACATTGATCAAAACTCACTCTGAAATTAAACATATTAAATTTAGATGGAGGAAAAAAGGCATTAAGTTGATGGAACCCAATTTTTGTATGAAGCAAACAAATGGCATCATTTCACCAACCTTCTCATCTTGATCACATTGCTATGCATTATTTAAAATATGCACTTGATTTGGGTAGTTAATAAGCTATCTGTAAACTTGGAGTAAATTTGATTGTGGGCAGTGTTCTTCTAGTTCCTACAGAAGGATTATTGATTTGTTTTTACTTCTGTGAGATGTGTGTTTGTGGCATAGTGCCACCAACCATGAATCAGTGTAACTATCTCTGCTCGTGGTGAGATAAGAACGATGAAAAGCAGAAATGCACAGAGTATATGTGATCTTTTAAATGATCCCGTTTACTTAGAGCTGTCAGTAGCTCAGCAATTCTGTTCACCAGCAGCAGGCATACACAGTTCTGCTGTAGTAGGCATTGAATCTCCTCTCCTTTTGGGGTTTCAACTGAACCCCCAAATCAAATGGAAGAAAACAGATGAAATTCGCCCTAATCCACAGTTAAACTAGAGGAAACAGTCAATGTGATGTTCTGATTTCTGCCATAGAGGAATATTGAAAAAGTATCCCGAAAACTTGCAAACTTCTGTATTCCTCTTGAAATTAGTCATCTTCATTTACTTTGATAAGACCAATGCTTTGTTGTTTTAGGTTTGCTAGGGCTATGCCTGCATTAGAGAAGGTGTGGAACAATAGCAGCAGACCCATAGGGAAAGCTGTTACAAGTGACCACCTGCAATGATGTCCGCACTGCCCCATTTTGGGGTGAGGGGTGACTTCGGACTAGCTCTGTTCCCATCCTGAGGACTGCCCACCTCAGATGTCGAAGGGTGTTAGGTGGTTCCTGAAGAACAGCTTTGGGTTCAACTCCATCTGAAAAGGATGCCATTTCCTGAGGCCACACCACGATGTGAACCAAGACAGCAAGTGAATATGACCAGGGAATTCACTTCAACAATTCATCCCTGCTCTGACCTAAAACAGTAGTGCAGCCAATGAAACATCATAATAAATGAGTTTTGCTAAATACTTCCATGAAATCCTTCAATCCCACTTTGAATTAAAATGTTAACCACATATCGTGTATTCCTTCCAAAGAACAAAGGTGTTGGGTTTTTTACAACCTTCCTAATATTTTCACAGGAAACCCAAATTCTGAAGAAAGCTTTAAAAGAGGTATTTTATCCATTTATTTATTAGCAGATCAAAGATCAGGTTATTAGAGGAAGAGTAATGGTTCTCTGTATTTACATGGTTGTGCACTTTTCATTTTCTGCAGGAAATCTCAAGGAGAAAAAAACTGTTACAAGGAGCAGTAGTGGACATACATCCCAGTTTTGAGTTTCACTGTCAACTCAGGTAGATCTGAATCCACTTCTAAACCATTTAGAAAGAAAAAGATATTTTAGTAGTAATGACATAGGACTAATCTGTAAAGTGAAATTAACATCAGCTAACTTTAGGTTTCTAAGATAGACAGGATGACTTGAACCCCGGAGAAGGTCATTTCTCTTCATGGATTGTAACAGGATCCTATATGATTGGCTCAGATGTCAATGAATAGATTTTAAATAGTGAGATGATTCCTATACTAGAAGGAAGTGGAAGAACCTTCACAACAGGCATAATTATTCCTAGCTCCAGTGTATTGCCTCAGAGATCTTTGTGCACATCAGTTTAAATACATGTTCTTGTTTCCTCATACTATTTTAAAATGGAATTTATTTTGAAGAGTACTGATTTTTTTTTAAGATGCAATACTTTTATATAAATCCAATTTGCACAATTCCAAGGTGGCTCAATAGACTTTTACATGTGTGCTAGGGAAAATTCTTATTTTTACTCAGAATCATTATTTTTACTCACTCTTTAGCTTCCATGACTGAAAATAATTTCTTAGCCTAGACCTCCACCAGTTGTGTGGCACACAGCCTTCTTCATGCATATATTTTTCTGCTGCATCGTGTTAATCTGCCTTAAGATCAGGTTTTTTTCTGCATTCTGGTTGGAGTCTGTTGGTCACATTAGGTTACTGTGACTGGATATAATAGGACATGACACATTTGAGACACATGACACATTTGAGAAACACACTGAACGCAAATGTGTCGTGGGGTTTGTGTTTTTTTGAGATAAAAGCCTCATGCTCTGTTATTTCAGTCTATTATTTACTTGCATTGCCGTGCATACTGGTGTGGCACCAGGACTCCAATGCGCTAACCCCTGCACAAACAGAACAAAAGGATATATCCTGCTACATTTATGTCTAGCAAAGAATAATGTGCGGGATTCATTACACCGAACTTTAGGCAACCAAACAAAGTGCCTGAGTTTCTAATCACCCCAATGTCCTTAAACAATTCCTGTCAAAGAGAGATGAATCATCATCTCTGGAGAGCAGCTATGACCTGGTCTACTTCTTTCTATTAATAATGGGAATACTCTGGCTTTGTGCAAGCACTAGAGGAAACTCATGATTAACTCTTGAGAAAGCCAGTTCGGTTAAAGGTTTCTGAAGGAGTGTGGAACTACATGCGCTGGGACTGTGGTGGGTGTGGGACCATGTGGAATGTCTAGGACTGCAAAATCTGCTGGGGTAATGCTGGACGACTATGTGAGGAGAAAGAAGCCAAACCTGGTGCATACTGACACTTGGGAGCTCTTGCTAGGGTCAGCTATGTCTACAGATTTTCTCTTGGAGAGAGCTAGTTGGAGGAGTCCACAAAACAGCCAGGGAACAAGTTAAGAGTTAAGCAGTGTGGCCAGAGACTCACTGTCCAAGGTCACTTCGTGGTCCTCTATTATTTGCCAGCAGATGCATACCCAGGGAGTATTTCAAGGCTTCTGACAGTCCACGCTCCTGAACCCATATCCTCCTGCTGACAGTTCTTTGATCAGCAAAGGAAATAATTTCCATGTCCATTGCCAACAAAAACCAAAACTCAACCCCATAATGCTTCTAGAAAAACGTACCCTGTGTTGATTTGGTAATTATGAATATTACTTCACCTCAAACCTGAAATTCTGGAAGGAAAACCTAAGATTAATCCTGAAAGCTACCAGTAGCCTATGCCTAATCCTCTGCTCCTTCTCTCCTCTGCTCTGCAATCCATGCAGTTCTCTTGAAGGTAGTACAGACAAGGAATGCAGACACCCTGGTGTCCCTCCTTCATCTTCTCCCTGCCACTGTGCATGACTGGAAAAGGTCTGGTTATCCCTAGCAGACATTGGAGAAGACTGATTATGTTCATTGGGTCCCCCATCAGCATTTCAGTCATGGGTCAATAGATTTTGGGATGTTACGTATTGTGAATCTCTTCTTAATCACAAATGCTACTTCTGTGTTTCCCTCTGGTTTTTGTTTGCATGAATCACAAAGAGTTTCTCTCATTGTCCTCCACTCATGTCAAATCTACTGGATGTGGCTCATTAAGGCCTAAATGTATTTCAGATTTCACAGGTGGAATTGCCAAGAGTGTGTAGTTGGGCCATGACTCTGCTCCTGTGGAAGTCAATAACAGTTTCACAGTTGACTTCACTTGAAAGAGAGCTCAAGCCAAAGCTCAATGCTTTTGAAAAATCATACCCTACATATTTAAATTCCTCCAGTCTTTCTTCATGAACTTGCTTTTCATAACAGTTTTGCTTCTTCCTCTGGGAAGATACTACCTACTATCTCCATGATAACATTATAACAAAACAATTTAAAAAATAATGATGTCTGTGTCTTTTTATCACCACTTCAATCTATAAATGATTTCTGCTATCTCTTGAAGTCTGTACTGTCTCATAATATTATGTCTTGTCATTGGCTTATTTCA
Organism: Chionis minor; assembly: GCA_013398295.1. Classification (NCBI taxonomy): domain Eukaryota; kingdom Metazoa; phylum Chordata; class Aves; order Charadriiformes; family Chionidae; genus Chionis; species Chionis minor. The sequence goes on along the minus strand of VZSF01007709.1, from coordinate 159,929 downwards.
TTACTTCCCTGAGTGTGTAAAGATATATATTGATATAATAGACTTAATACTTTGGAGTGCTTACTACTGAGCTACTTGGAAACCAAACCAAAATACAATCAACTGCACATTTAAGAAAAATTCTTGATACATTAAAATAGTAGTGTTGCAGGATTCATTCACATGGCTTCTAGCATCACACTAAAAGCAAGAAGACATTTACATCTTCTGATGTAAATTAGAGCACAATAATTCCACTTCAGTTGCATTACTGACTAAATTAATACTGGCTGAAAGCTGTGTTACTTTTTGTTTTAATTGATAAATAGCTAAACATAGTTCAGGTACATTTGCAGTTCTTTTGTTGAGCAGAAAATGTTATGTCATAGCCTTTAAGCTTTTCTTACGGGTCTCTTGTGAGTCAGTAAGAACAGCCTGAATACAGACGGAGCCAAACTGCCTGGGAAATTATATAGGTAAGTGCTCCCTGTTGCTGTTCGTTGGTCAAATCGTAGAAAGACACTGAAATAGCTGAGCTCATGCTCATGGCCAGTACGCAAGCTTCTCTCCTCTTCACGCCCCTGGCAGCTCATGCCCTATGGTTTAGCTGTTAGATTTCAAATAAGGTTTTTGATGTGGAGATTACAGCTGTTGCTGTTTAACTGCAAACCAATCAAATTAATTACTTGATATATTTGATACTTAATACATTACATAACACATTGTGAGTGAGTAGCTCACCACAGCTGAACCTGTCTGAAGTCTGGGTGGTGAAACCAAGGTAGGAGAAGGAAGGCCTTTGATGGATTTGGGGGTGTTGTGTTCACGTTCAGACTCAATGTGCCCACAGGACTCAACCTTCTGCGCTGTGCTGACGCCTGGCATCTGGCACCTTAGTGACACAAGACACAAAGTTTTCAGTGAATTGGAAGAGATGAGCTAAAAGACCCAAAGTCAAACTTCCCTTTTATTCAGCTCAAAGTCACCGTGACAGGTGGAAGGGTTCAACTTGAGCAGAGAAGCAGCATTGCCTTGTTCCAGGTGGGAACAGAGACTCAGATCTAATGGATGAAAATCACTGAGGTCTTTGGACTGGCCCAGACTAAGAAGGAAATGGTATAGGTTATGTCAAATTTTCTCTTAAACAGAATTAGAATCGTAGAACCACCTAGGTTGGAAGAGACCTTTAAGGTCATCTAGTCCAACCATAAACCTAACACTACCAAAACCAACATTAAACCATGCCCCTCAGCACCACGTCTACCCATCTTTCAAATACCTCCAGTGATGGTGATTCCACCACTTCCTTGGGCAGCCTGTTCCAATGCTTGCCAACCCTTTCGGTGAAGAAATTTTTCCTAATATCCAATCTAAATCTCCCAGGCGCAACTTGAGGCCATTGCCTCTTGTCCTATCACTTGTTACTTGGGAGACTGACCCCCACCTCTTTACAGCCTCCTTTCAGGTAGTAGTAGACAGCAATTCCCTCTCCCTGAAATGGAGATGAACTTATTTGAGAGGATTCATGGGCTCTAGGGCTTCACTATATCCCAAGAGCAAGCCCTGAGGCATATACATTTGAAAGTAAAAGGAAGATGAAAAGGCCTGAGGTGCCAAAGATGCTGGCTGAAGATCCGTTTATAGAGTCACTTCTACCTTGTTGTCCAGTTCACCCATTATTTTCTAAATACTGATTTTAAATGCAGTGTTCATGTGGAACATTCACATTTTTATTTATATAAATATCATTGCTGATTCAAACACTCAACTGTAGGTTCTGTCATCTACTTCCTAATCCAGTGAATTTATACATATATGTAAAATATGAGGTAGGACAACTTGAAGAGGTGAAACTGAGAGAAAATATCTCAAAATATGCCAAGCCAGTGTATAGGGTGCTCCTGTAGAGAGGAGGAGGAATTTGAATTAAAATTAAGGCTTCTGATCAGAGGAACAATATGGACTTCACTGTCCCTGAACTACAGAATAGGATAGTATAATTTTGCCTTGGTTTTCTTCAAAAAATGACCAATTTGGCACTTCAGCCAAATTGAGAGCTCAGGATTATAAATAAGGAATAGTAATAGATCTGTCTCTTCACCGTAGAATTGAGCATGAATTTTTCAGGACTGATGCATCCTTCTCTTCAGTATTTCTTCTTGACTATTTTAGTCCTCTACTTTTTTCATGCAGTCTTCTTCACATTTCTTCTTAAACTCTTTGTATTTGGAGCAGAGTGACCAAAATCAATAATGCAAATATCAACAGGTGTAAATGTTAATAGGTGTCTATATGTTAAAGTTAGTCCTTACATTATTGTTATTATTTTTCATACAGACAAAAATATTCAAGAAAACTTTTAGAAACCAAAATGCTGGCTGCACAAATCTCAGAAATTCTAGGAAGAATCTCCATTCAGAAGAACAAAATCTCATCCTTCGCTGTGGTGATCAAACTTTTCATAATTGGTCACTACAGAAGAGATTTCAAATGGACTTGTAACTTCTTTTTTTTTCCTAGATGTCCTGTCTGAGTCACTATGCAACAGGTTGCGGAGAAGCAGGAAATTCCCAGTTACTTCCATGACAATAGGAGCTGTACTTTGGGCTTATCCAACATCAAAATGCCAAGCCCTCAGCAAATAATAAAATAAATAAAATCCAATACTTGTGCATCTCTGACTGGCCCTTTGAAATCGAGAGACATTTAGACCTGAAGTTTTCTGTTTCATCAGTTTTCTTTCTCTGAAATGGGAGTTTGACTTGGATCTTCTTGTTATAAGGACATTGTGAGATGGCATTTATTAACATTTGATCATTGCATTGATGGACAAACTGATGACAATGACAGCTCTGTCCTTAGAAAAATGTTTGAAACATTAAAAGCATGTTTTTAAACTCTGTTTCACCCTGTTAGTACTTTCAACAAAGTCCAATATCCTTGACATGCATCCATTCACTGCACTGTGCTATTGCAAGGGGTTACGAGCAGTCGCTGTGCTCCCCTCAAGAAGAGGTGGCAATTTGGCACCACAGTTACCACAGAGAAGCGTTGTAGATTGTAATTACTTCATGTCTGCTTTTGTGCTTTGACACCACCAGGTGAGAGGTGTTGGTGGTGTGCACGGCATAGTTGTCGTTAAATATAACTGAGCTGAATGTTTGATGAAGTGTGGGGTGATAGCTGAAGAAAAGAAAAAGCAAAGTAAGCAAGCAGAGTCAGACCTTTAAAAAAAAATCTTGATGTAAACTAGGAGAGATTTTGTTAGTAGATCAGCAGATTGCAGAACTGTTCAATCCCCAAACAGTTTGCATTCACAGCATTTCATGCTATACTACTGTAGCATGATAATTTTTATCCTATGGTTTTATTGCTGAAGCTGTGATATTATGTGTGCATATGTATGTACCCATACAGGCAAACCTTGTGTGATGAGATTAATGGAAACAACGATACATATGTTTTCAACATCAGGCAGCTGGCAAAAAATGAAGATTGTATCTAGAAATGCATTAGGTCTACAAAAATAGATTAATTTTTGGAGCATTTACTGTTGTTGTTATTATTATTGTTATTATTTTTATTTCTAAGCCTTACTAGACTCCATTCTTTCAGATAAAAACATGCATATCAGCTTTGCAGTTTGATTGCCTTATGGGCATAAAGCTTTGCATATTTACTGCCCATGAATCATACAAGTATGTGAAATCCAGTGAAGATTCAATTTTTCCTGCTAGATGCACCTCTAGCCGTTTAATTAAAATATGTATTATTAATAAAACTAGATTTAAGTCATATTTTTTACAGATATGACTGAAACATTAAGGGCAAATTGTTTCATACTTTCATAGTAATTTGCTTTTAATGTTTTGTGCCTTAATCAAGGTAATCCTAGGATAAGGTTTGTAGTGCTTGTGACTTCATGATGTTTAAGTTACTGAAAACAGATTTAAGAGTGTTCCAAGACAAAGTCACATTTACTTATGAAATTAGCTCCAAATTTTTGCTGCAGACGGAACCCTACATAACAGAAAAATACAATAAAATGTACCTATTTAGAAAACTCTGCTCGGTGCACAGATTGCAGTTATATCCATCTTCATTAAATATGTGTCAGGTTGTTTTATTCCAACCATTGTGAAGCCTTCAGATGTCAAAGTTGCCCTGTTCACCCATCTTCCATTTTGTGGTAAATTTTCATAGCTCTCCTGTAAGGTATTATACATAGCAATACTGATAGCTGTGGTGTAACTCATTTATGTGTACCTGTTGGTAAGTGATCACTAATACTTTCTGCTTCATCCTATCCTGCCTACCATTTAATTCCGCATACATGTGGTTGTCTCTAATGGACCTTTTGGCTGCAACAAGCTTATTAATTACTTTTAAGAAATATTTTAATTTGTAATTTTAACTCCTGAGTTGTATTATAAGCCTAATGGAAGTGTGAGCAGTGGGAATTTGAGAGGCTGTCTTCCCTGAGAAGGGTGTAAAATGTAAAACATATCATTCAATTGCGTTAAAAAATTTCTGATATGAGCGTCTTAAGTATAGTTGCCAACCAGAGAGGAAGAGATGATTGCGAATAAGGGGAAGAATTTATGGTTTACATTCAATTAACTCTTTTTTTGGCCTATGAAGGGTCACTATTTCTGTGGACAAGTCTGTTGGAATCTATGGATTATTATTTCATCCCATATTACTGAAATTAGTACACACCAGTAAGTTTCCTTGCTATTACAGGTGTACATAACAAGTTGACAGTTGAGAAAAAACATGGGGAAAACTGTAGGATGTCTCCAGAGAGGAAACCACAGGTCTGTCATGAGACCAACCTCCAGAGAACTCATGAAAGCTGTGGGAGAGGAAATTCCAATTTTATCTCAATTTAGCACCAAATATTAATACTATAAGGGGAAAAAAAGTAAATGTTTGCAGCAAAAATGCATCCAATTTTTAGAAGTCAATTACAGGAAAATAATTTGTATTCTAAAGTATGCCTTTGCCACACAGTTATATCTGCTTATAGAAAGTACACCTAATACCTTCCATATACTAATGTGTTGCTGATTTTCATAATTGTTGTCTTTACTCTGATCATTTAAAGGGTAACTTGACAATATGGCATATACCAATTAAAAATAACATATATTAGTGTAAATAAAAATGTTTTAAAAAATCTTGACTCATGCCTTTTAATAAAAAGCACAAATTTTGCTGAAGTATCCACAAAACAAAACAAAACAAAATTATGCATGTATTTTCTTTTTGTTTGCCTACTTTTTGGTAGGTTTTTGAACCTTCAAGGGTCTCATATTCAAAGTTTTCTATACAAATATATAATTAAGAGAACATTTATATTAGAAAAGGAAAATCAAGATGCCCATCTAATGAATTCTGAAGCTGGGGCTTTAACAAAAAGAATGCAATTCATGAGAATGACAAAAACGTTTTAAGAATAGCAGTGCCGGCCTGACTGCCAGACCTCTGGATGAACAGTTATTTCCATAAATAAAAAGAGACTACACGCTCTCTAGATGGATAAAATGTTATAAAATTACAGATACGAGAAAGACAAAATGTATTCAGGAGTACTAATTTGATTTGTTACTGGCAAATTGTTCTTTGCTGTGGGGAGTCACACAGTAAAAACGCAAGATATAGTCTTGGAAATTTATGGTGCAAATTAATCATGATCAGAAGTGGTATTATAATGATACACATCTGCTATATAACTGTGTACACTGTTAACATTACCAGAAATAAGTTTAACGTATTTTGTAAAAAAAAAAAATTGTGATATGTTTCCTCAATATTTATAGTAATATATATAGAATCTGTTACATTTGCATAATACACTGCATAAATACCATAGCCACTATATAAATGTTATAAACAATATTCTGAAATATATCTTCTAAAATGTATATTCTAAATTCAGAGGACATTTAGTTTGTCATACTTGTACCTGTCATTTCTGTGTTTCTCTGTTTGAATGATTAAGTTGAAGTCTCATGCGTGCTAAAGGATGGTGAAAATTAAACTCGCATGCCTAACACCTTTTGGGAAATTTTAAAATAAATCTTTCATAAACATTCATTTTAGAAATCTATCCTCATATGGTTTTGCAAAGCAAAGCTCCTGTTTCATTTTTACTTCCAATTGCAAAAAAACAGTCTTCAAAATGGACTTATTTGTTTAGAGTACAGAAATGACATATTCCTTATTCACCAATCACCCTTAAAAAATCCACATTACTGTTTTAGTAGTAGTACATAAATCCAAAATTAGATCAACTCACAAATATTTGTAATATGACTGAGGATGTTGGTTAAACAAACAAACAAGTCAAATTCATTATCTACATTGCTTTGCAATGAATTACTCATCTAAGCCTCCTTTGTACATGATTTTTCATGGTTTGAATTATTGTATGAACTTCAGACCTTTGGTGCAAAGCAGTGAAAATGTTCTTTTCCTACCAAATGCAGCTCTGAAAATACAAAGGAATAAGAAAGAAATCCCCAACATTAAAAAGAAATTATGCCATTGCAATCACACCTATCAGATAATGATTTTCCTTTTCTCTTGATTTCTGCACTGGTTTAGAAGAGGTTTTCATATTTCAGGCATCCCTACAGTTCACGTTTTCCATTGTCAAATGTACCTAAGAATTTAATCTCATATCAAGATTTGTCCCTAGCAGTAGAACTGGAAATACACTGCTATTTCACTGAATATGAATAAGGCACAAGTCTTAAGTCAAACTACTGTTTATAACTTCATGCATTGACTTTGCCTACTGATTTAGTTCCAGATTTCGGAAATTCTTTCATCTCAGCACCACTATTTTACAATTGATCTTATTACTATTATTCTGGTTTTTGGCCCAAGTATGATTCTACTTATCTGTATAATTCACCATTCTGTTATGTGGAACCTTAGACAGAAAAAATGAACTCTTAAAATGCCCAGTATTCTGATTAAAGATATGCACACAAGATATTTCACCTTTAATGTGACTGTCAGATTAGCAAATCTGTTTAATTCTTGCTGTTTTCCCCATTAATATTACTCCAGTACTTTTGTAAAGAAAAATCATGTTTGATGTTTAATTTCTGTTTCTACGTTCTTTAATCTAACTACATGGGAAAGTGTTATTAAGAGCTACCACAGCAAAGAATAAGTGAAAACACTAAAATGACACTGATATACCTGGTGAGTAATGACTACTCCTTCTCCAAATGTTATGTATTTTTTAATAGCTGCTAATAGCTGAAATAGAAGGTGACAGTTGGACAGGCAGTCAGAGAAACAGCAAGTAAAATTTGATAAAAGAACTTGGGCAAGATTCATCTAACCAACTGCAGGTGTCTACACCTGAATAGTCCTTCTTAGAGCCAATGGAAAGAAAGAAAAAAGGTACTTCCAGGGTGAAATTAATTTCATCTTAAAGTAAACATCTAGGTCAGATGAGCAATACCGTAGAATAATTTATTTAGGTACTTCTTTGTAGACACCAACATAGTAGACATGTAGAGGCAGATGGAAACTATATTCTCCCTTCAGTTCATATGGGATGGTAAAATCTTTATTTCATCATTCAATGTTTTTATACATCTTCTTTTACTCTGAAAAAGGGACAATCAGGCAGTTTCTCCCACCACGGTAATTCACCTCCAGAAAAGCAAGAGCAAGCATCTGCAGAGAAAAACTTTGCCGGGACTGAGAAAAGTCCACTGAAGCCTCATGAAGCAGGACTGGATATCTCCCAGGTTTTGTTTTTGCTGCAATAGTCCCTGTAGTTCACTCCTCTTTAAGCAGTGCACTGTTTAGAGGACAGGCTCCACCACTGTCGGCTGGCCAGAGGGATTATACTGTAGGTCACAGGAGTAAAGCGGTATTGGTTATTCATGTTTAGCAAGTGGAAGGCATTTGCCTGTTGCTAAAGAGGTGTCCGTTGTTTTTACTGATCGCACAACAGTATTGGCAATAAGCGCACCAATCAATGCACACACTATTCCTCCTTGTACAGCAAATTTTATTGCACTGCTGGTATTTTTGACCTCTGGGAGTGAACTCAATGCTTTTGGTGGGCCCAAGGGGCAAGCATATTTGTAAAGTGCTGCACTAATTCACTGCAAGAACAACTTTCTGCTCTAATAGAACATACTTTTGGTAAAATCAAAGAGTCTTGGCTCCAAACATCCACACATAAAAGAAAACAAATGGCTCCATCAATAGTGGAACTAATGAGTATATTTTCCATTGGATTGTTTTTTGTGTACGGGGTACATGCCGTACCTTTCTACTACAATAGCCTTCTGTCCAGGTGACATAATACCTTTTCTCTCCCTCATACTGTGACAGCTCTAGAGTATTCTCAGTTGCTTGCTGTGTGCAGACCCTTCAGCAAAGTACTGTGTCAATTGTCTCATAACCCCTGCTGCAGAGCAGAAGATGGCATCCTTCAGCTGTTTGTCTGAAGCATGCATTCATACTTGTTCACTGACAAAAAATAAGACACAAGTGGCTTTGCCTTTTCCTCTGTGAGAGGATTCCTCTGTTATTTCTATGTCTCCTTTCCCTCTGTGTGGAAACCAACATATTCTTTGCATGTTTTTTACATATTTGGACTTATATTTAAATGTCAGTGGCCAATAGAAGGACAGATTTTAGATAAATATATAGCAGAGTCCTCCTGGCAGAATGGACAGGGCAATGGGACAGAGCTCTGTGGGGTATTTGTCTGGTTACTGCCTTTTAATCTTTTCTTTCCATTCTCTTCTGCAGAGCTCATTTGGCACCTCTGTCTTCTCAGTCATTGACCCAAGAGGAACAGCTTTTCATGGGCTGACAGACCATACAATGGTTTAGTCTTAAGATGCTGAGTACAGCAATTTCAAGTACTATTCACTAGGAATATACTTGCCTTTATTTAGTCTTCAGGGTCATGGAAACACCATGAAGTCGAGTGTGCTCATTAATGGGATTCATCTGACCCGAGTTAGATGTCTACCACAGAGATACATACATATGAGACAGTGACTGTAGGCTTCCCATATGTGGAAATGCAGCAGTGTGATTCATTTTATTCTATTGCGAGCATCAAAACTTTCTTGATGTATAAATACCTGGAAGTACCTTTTTTATACTACTGAATCTGAAGTGCCACTGAAGGTCACTTATAAATTTAGGTGGCATGAATTCAGTTCTGAATGCCTTCCGTTCTTGGATAGGCAGCCTAAACTGAGCCTGAGCTCAGGCCACATATGAATCTCATTTGTCTTTGTAGCGGGTGACTCTGGGGAACTCAGAAAAGTTTTGTCTTAGGAAGAAACCCCAGTCAATTTGTCTGACTAGTGTTAACCAGATACCATCTCTGACCTTGAAATCACTACTGAGAAGCAGAATCACAGAATCATACAGTCATTTAGGTTGGAAGGGAGCTCACAAGATGATCCAGTCCTGTCCTGGTTTGAGGTAAAACAATTTTGTTCAGTAACTCTACTTTCTAACTAGGCCTCTTCTAACTGCTGAAATTAACAGCATGTTGTGCAGAAATCTGTTCATTCTCAGAGTGATAAGACCCATGTTTATAGTTGATGCCAAGGCATGGTGTGCAGAGAGGCTCTTGCTTATAGTTATTGCTCTAACAACCAAGGGCAGCTCACTTTGTTATTTGCCCTGTTGGAGGGTCAGAAGTGGAAAAACGTAGAGAGGTTGCACCTGCGGGGAGGAGCAGACAGGACAGGTGACCCAAAACTGACCAACAGGGTATTCCATCCCATCTGCATCATGCTCAGTATAAAAGCTGAGGGACCAAGGGGTCAGACCTCTTTCCCCAGTGGCTGGCATCCAAGGAGGACTCTGTCTGTTCATCTGCCTTTGATCCCAATCCTGAATCCAGATATGGAATCCAGTTCCCATCCATCACTGTGTCCAGTCTGGGATTTCCCCAGTGCCTGCTGTGTTGTAATTGTCATCCTGGGAAGTTCAAACAGTGTTGTATCTATTTCATTATTTTATTTTTATTATTTTATTCTTTATATTTCATTAAAGTAGTTTAGATCCTTCTAAACTAGTCTCTCTCTTTCTCTCTCTCCTGCTCTGCAGGTGAGAAGGAACATTTGTCTTTCCACGTGCTCGGACCAATCCAGCCCAAACCACGACAAGTCCAAACCCCCTGCTCATCAGGGTGACCTGGACCACGTTGTCCAGGACTGTGTCCAGTCAGGTTGTGAGTATCTCCACAGATGGAGACTTCACAACCTCTCTGGGGAACCTGTGCCAGTTTTTGACCATCCTTACAGTAAAGAAGTGTTTTCTTGTGTTCAGAAGCAGTATCTGTGCCAAAACTCTGTCCAACAAATGAAACTAAGAAAATCAGTTGTGTTTCACGTGTATTAAAGGCTTTGTGAGTTAGGTTAGATGTATAATAATGGCAATTGATATACATATATATGTGTATCAATTGATATACACATGTATATAAATTTAAACACATTGTATCTGAAATGCATATGAATAAACATACATATAAAATCTAACTCTTTAGGATGTTGCAGTTTGTATATAGTATATATAGCTTAGAAAGCTACATCCTACTTTAAATTTCAGACAAATATTTAGCTTAGCTTAAGTCAAACCCAGGCCTTCCTGCATTTCACTGAATGTAACTAAAATGCATGTGAAATATTTCCTATTGATAAACTGCATCCAATATAACTAGGTATTTAGGACTGAGGGTACCATAGACAATGCATATTTGATAACAGAGCTGACACTATGTCCAGAATACACATGATATTGCAAATGAAGGTCACTAGCAGCTGTTTTGAATCTATGGGAATTGTCATGTGTCGGGGTACTGTAGTGAACCACTCCTCTCTAACTGTCGCATAGTTCCCCCTATTTAACTGAACTATGTCTCCTGGTTTGATATCCTGATCCTTTTTTGATCACTTTCTTTGGGGTTTGTAAGTCTATGTTTGGAATACAGGTATTGCTTGACAGAGTCAAGCAAAAGGTGTATCAAAGGAAATTCAGGTTACTTATAAGGAAGAAATTCTGCACTGTGAGGTTGTGTAATCTCCATCCTTGGAAGATACTCAAAAACTTTCCTGGAGCCATAATAACCATAACCTGGAGCCATAAGAGCCCTGAGTAACCTTCTGTAACTTTAAAGGTGGCCTTGATCTGAGAGAGGGCTGGACTTGCAGTGGTACCTTAAACAGAAATTATTCTATGAACTTATATGGGGAAAGGAAGGAATTAAGGACAACATATATCCCCACCTTCCCTTGTTTTCACCTTCTTCAAAATCTGTCCATCCCCTTCCTTTACAAATGTGTCTGTTTCCAGTGCAAATGGGCAGCTCAAGGGCTTCATGCAGCAGGACTGGTCCTGGCTAGGAGGTATTTCCAGGTGCAGCAGAGCTTCTAACAGGGCCATAGGTGCCCCAACAAATAGGTCAGTAGCTTATGTTACCGCTGGCTCCCAGGTTAAGCCTATGCAGATGCTGTTGACAGTGGTACCACAGCAGCCCCCGGCCCTTCACAAGCCTAATGGTTTACAACAACAAATTCAGCAGTAAATTATACCAGCTAGTCCTAAATAACTTTGCTGTAAGAAACCTCCAACCACCTAAGAAAGACTGTAGAAAGCAGTGGAGAATACAGAAATAAATTATGTGGAGATATACACATATATTTAGTTATATATCTGTACCAACTAAAGACGAAGGCTGGAGCCCACACAGGTGAGCAGACGTATTTCCAATGGCCCAGACTGACGCTGGATAAAACCCTTGCTTGGTCATTTGGGGCAAAAAAAAGTACTGAGTTGAAGTTTTTATCTTGCAATAATTCTTTAAAAGCAAAAGAAAAACAGTAACAGAAAGATGAGAGCTAAAGCATTTGAGCTGGAGACTCTGCACTAGGAGACCTCATAGAAAACTGTAGAACTGTTCAGTAATCTCTGATTAGTCTTACAGGAGAACTGATAATGGTCAAAATTGTCAGGGAGAAATAAGTACTCTAAATGTCCTTGTGTCCCTGCTGCAGCATGCAGAGACATGGTTTAATTGCTTAGAGACATGGTTTAGTGGTGGACCTGTTAGAGTAGGTTCAATGGTTGGACTAGATAATTGTAAAGGTCTTTTTCAACTTAAATGATGCTATGATTCTATGACAGATTATATCATCTGTAAAACATCTGCTATACTAATGCGTTCTGTTAGTACATCCTAAATTTTAATTGAGGGCTAGAAGGAAAGAAATTGTAATCTGAGAAATTCTTTTTTTGGAAGGGGAAATACAAACAAGCAGCAGACATCTGTTTATTATTGGTTCAATGGTTCAGAATTTTCTGCTGAAGAGAGTGAGAAGGCATTGACAGAATTCCCTGAGACAAACAATCGTACATTGTCATTGAATCCATGTGGTGCTGAAGAAAAACAGATATGCAATCATCTAAGTGTGAGAGAAACAGTTCTAACTCCAAAAAGAAAGAAAAAATAGTAGTTCCAAGACTTTAGGTTTCCATTCAGAGGCTGGCCATGCATGGTTCATCAGCATGTGACTTTAATATGTTGCTTCGGTAGCACAAAGAGCCAGGTGTGCCTCCTTCCTAAGGACTTCCCTGTGTTCTCTGGGTCCTGAGCATCCTTCTGCCACAGTTTCTAGACTGCCTATTCTTTATGTGTCCACAATTGACACTGTTTCCAGGAGTAAATTGTTCCAAAGACGTGCCCAGCCTACTTCTATACGCCAATAATCTGACAATAGATGCAGGTATAAATGTATTACTCGCTGCAAACATTGCAGCAGCCCCATGTTAGTGTTACTACATCCACCTCTGGACCAATGAGCTGCAGCCATAAATGTCTTTACCTTTCATTTTATTTGGACTTGTCTGACATTTACTGGTTTTTGCTTTCCCTATTGTAGCTAAGTATTATTGAAAATTGAATTTAATTTGCACATTTATTTTTTTTTAATAATCACAGTAGAAATTCCTGTCCTCCTAGAAGTTGATATGCGGAATTGGTGACTATAAGGTCATCTGCTCTTTTAAGGTCACCAGACCCTCCAAACCAAGAAAGCAGGGGTCCAGTTCTGCAAAGTCTTGGAAATGGCTCCTTCCCAGAGAATTTTGTATTTATCACAGGAGTGTTTAAAGCCTTCTCTGCCGAATAAGCTCTTATATCCAGGTATGTCACTGGATATAGCACTGCTCTGCAGGATTCACACTTTCAAGGAGAATAAATTAAATTTCCTCCCATATAGGACAGTTGAACATTGAACATATAGACATTCCAACATTTTGGTCTTGTATTGTTTTCCCCCATTAGGAGGTGTAAATACAAAGAAGCATTAAAAGAAGAAATAAAGTGCTTTTCAAAGAAAAACGTTGAAAACTGAAAGTGTACACTGATGCAGTGGAAGTACTTCAGGTTAATGCCATTTTTAGATTCCTCACAGCAACAGCTGGACAGCTTTAAAAAAAATAAAACTAGAAAGTTGTTTTAGAAACAGGATCTTAAGTATAAAATCATCAGTTTGTTATCAGGGAATGTCAAATCCCACTAGCAAATGTCCAGCTTTATATTTCTTTAATAGTTGGAGGTACTGAAAAGCCTGAATTGGGTCAGACTGCTTTTAACCTGTCTGAAAAAAATCTAAGGATGGGATTGTTCAATTCTATCAATTCTTCATTTCCTATTACCAGAAATCCTGTTTGGGGGTTTCAATATATGAAAGGTAAAAAGATCACAAGGCAACAAAGAAGCAGGTAAATATTGACAGATCCAAAGCACATACCAGTGCCCTACTGAGAGTTAAAGCAACTGCCTGTGCTGCTCAGGGACCCAGTCAATCCTATGGATGGGAGCTGTCAGGGTAAAACTTTTGCCATTTTCTCATTTTTGCTGTATAAATGTGTTCCTTCTATTAGATTTCTTTATCCCTTTTAGCCTTTCTAAATGACAATTAAGTCTGCCTACCCTATCAATAGCAGGTAATTTATTTGTTTCTACAGCTGAGCCTGACCTTCATTGATTTTATTGGAGTAATTTGCTGGAAATGATTTTTTAATGTTAGATTTATTACAGAGGCACTTCTTTGTCCGATAAATGAAGTAAATTGTATTTTAAAAGTAGCAAAAAGAAAGAACCACTGAAATTTGAATGAGTTTTTTACAAGCGTATTAGCTCGAAAGGTCCCTTATGCATCTCTTGCATGGACCCCAGTTTGCAAACGAGAGATTTTATTCTGCACTTGTGTGTGCAGGCTTCCCAAAAGCATAATCCCAGAGACAGACCTGGGTGCTGCAGGGTCACCGGCCATCCGTGGTGAGGGACTGTGCCCTCCCCGCTCATCCCAACTCGCGCTGCGTGCACTCCCATCTGGTTCAATGAGGCTGGTACCCAGTATGAAGAAAGGTGTTGAAAATGAGCCTTTTAATTTGTTGATGTATTTCTCCTTTTATTGCATGTCTTCCTCAGTGTTCAAAACTCTTGCTTGCTCTGCTTTAACCCGTCGCAGTCGTGAGCAGGATTTGTGACTTGCTCATCTTTTAGATCTGCTGTCTGTGGTGGTTTGATTTCTCTGCGTAAAGACACTGCAAACTCTCCTGGAGAACAGTAAATTGCTAATCACCACCTCTACCTTTCAGCGTAGTTCAAAGTTAGATTCTTAGCAGAGTACAACAGATGCATGTTTCCATTGTACTTAGGTCAAAACAAAAGGATTTGCTCTTTTAGGTATTTTTGTGCACACAAAATGTCACCGCTCTGTGCTATACCAAGCAAAGTTCGCTTCCAAGAGCCTCCACTGAGGCACTGCATCTCTCTGCTGTCTCAATGAAGGGCTCTGCCTTCAAGATGCACTTGCAGCCCCGCGGGACTGACAACGATGCTGAGCAGTATCAGCATACCCTGCACACCTGCCTAACACCTCCCTCCCTCTGCCATCACTCCAGCGTGGAACTAACATACCACATTTGCTGCCATCGTGCTGCTCGCGCCACGAGTAAAATGGCTGTACACTCAGCCTTCATCTGCCTTGCCTGTTTAAACTGGAAGCTCTTCAGCACTTGGATTGTCTGCTACACACTTGGAAAGTGAAGGGACACTTGTGGTGAAGGGACACCTTTCTGTGCGCACTACTATAAGAAAATACAATAAAAATGTAAGAACAACTGCAATCATATTGGCTTGCATTAACAAGAAAGGCATTCCTTCACTAGATTTACCAATTGTTGTTTGTTTGTTTGTAAGTTAAGTTTACATTTTTCAGGGCAGATGGCAAAAGCTAGACTTGCAAAAGCTGTATTTAGACTCCCAAATAAAAATATCATGACTGTCAAAGTCACCTTTCATGTTGTTAAGAAAACCCACTGTTCAGATGCCATTTAGCCAGACAGGGCCCCGAGTGCTCTAACCACTAATTTTTCTGCAATGGCTGAAGACGCCATTAACAGTTTAAAT
Source organism: Chionis minor (assembly GCA_013398295.1). Lineage (NCBI taxonomy): Eukaryota > Metazoa > Chordata > Aves > Charadriiformes > Chionidae > Chionis > Chionis minor. The sequence goes on along the minus strand of VZSF01007709.1, from coordinate 144,460 downwards.
GGCTTTTTGAGCAGGTGACTCTGAGCCCTTTATGTGGTACTTTAAAAGAAGGATTCCTCTGCATACCATGCTAGACCTTCTTTGTTCACCCGCCTCCCAAACCAGTATAATTCCCCTCAAACAGGAAACTGATGCCCAAGTGTTTTACAGAAAGAAATTGAATCTGAAGGAGTTGCACCTGAGGGAGATGCCAGCGCTAGTGAGAGCTGGTGTTTCTCTGTGCTTCTACAAAGGATCATATGAAAAATTAAATCTCGGGTTTCATTTGAGAATAAGGGATTAAAATCTCTGCTCTTCTCTATCTGAACAAGGATTGTGAAACAGCATCCCAACTGAATGCATTAGCTGTTAGAGTCACAAACCTATTCCTAATCTAGAAAGGGAAAAATAGTTGTTTTTTCATGTGTCTTGGTGCTCTGGACATGCATGCTTCTCATCTGTCAGGTTAAGTGACTGATCTCCACGTGCTCCCTTGCACTTCTCCCTGGATTAGATTGGACATCTTTCTGCTTATTTCTCGTCTGAGGATCCTCGCTGTGAGTACCTAACTGCCCACGTGTTTCCTGCCTGGCTGCCTGATCCATAAAACTCAACTTATTTCTGACAGCCTGGTCGTTCCAGTCTGTTGACGTATTTGGCTGCAATGTGTGCTCAGTAATTTTGAAAATAAGGTGACTGTAATGTTGAATCTGACTTCAGACTAACTTTTGGCATCTATATGAATATTTTTAGGTTTTGTGTGTATTCGTGGTCAATTCATACAAAAAACCATACAAGAAGTAACTGGGCACAAGGCAGACCCTGTTGCTATTTTAACAGTATTCGAAGCAACTTTGAATCCCACAAAATGTATGTCAGTGTCTCGCTTCATTTCATTCTGTTCATTTTCTGAAAATCATACTGAGTGAATCAAAATGTAAAAATATAAAACCGCGAAAAGATTTGAATGCAAAACCTAGAGTGCTTTCCTTTTAAATTTCCTGGCTTGCTTCCTGTCTCTGTTTCTGCCACCATTATTGATATAAGGAATCCATCAACATATTTTTATGGATGATTAAGAAAGGCTGACCTTTCCTTTGTAGGTACAAATAGGTAGTTCTTCAGAGGCTGTAAATGAATGACAAGATAATTCTATCCATTTAATATTGAAGTGATGTTGATGGTATCATTCTTCTCATGTTTGAAACGGGAAAGTATAGAGACCTTTCTCCCTCACTCCGTTCTGCTTTATGTGATGGATTTTCTCTCTGACTAATCGCTGTCACATTAACCTGCACTATTTCATCCTTCAGAGCTGTCAAGATAATGACGATAATCGAAGTGGCTCATTGTAGGTAAAGGAAATTATATGAGCAAAGTAATATCATAAAACAGTGTTTAAATATTTTAATTTCATTTGTCAGGGCTGCCCCAACACTTCATTACACATATAACCATCTCTCATCAGTGGAATTAGTGCATTATTCATTACTGTTAATTATTTTCACATAATGGCTGCCCTGATATATTTAACCTCCACATTATATCTCAGATAATGGGCCTGTAAAATTGAATTGTGTGAAGAGCGGAGTTCTAAAGCTCATTTGCAGAACATCAAAGAACAAAGAAGAGGAAAAGAATTCTAAATGGGACATTTCGCCCAGCTGGGGCCAAACATTTGTTTCTGTCTGATTTGCATACAGAAAATAGGTGGTTCAGAAGTGGTTTAACATTGTACATGCTGTCTGCTCCTATTACACAGCCAATTAGAATTTGTTAATGTCCCGAGTGTTTGAAACAACTTACCAAGCAATCTATCGTCTGAATGGCAGTGAGCTGGAAAGTTAACTAGAGAGGAAAGTAGACCTTTCTGAAGGACAGACCACAAAATCATACGGCATATTAAGGTGTCACCTGCAGTTAGTACTTCTTTTGGCAAACGTCTGCATTGCAGAAATAAGTTGACAAAAACTGCTGCTCAAGACTGAGAAGATCCACGTCTGTGGAATTCCAGTTTATTAATTACTTGTTTTTTCTCTGGGCCAAGTTTTCTGATGCTGTCTGTCACGTAGGATGTGCAAATGGGTGAGGAGGAGAACACAGCATTCTGAACAAGAAGGGTGTATCTGCACTGACTGCAGCAAGATGAGTTGGCAGAACCCGATGGACTCAATCCCACATAGCACATAAGCAATGAGTATTATCACCCGGCTATCTCCAGTGGTGCTTTGCCATGCTGGGCTTGATGTGTCTGCATTGCTCTTTCAGAGGATGCGAAACATGCCAAGAAAACACTCAGTACAGCTATGGAACTTTGGTATAATTTAGCTTTTGAGGAACCAGCTGAATTACTAGAAAAAATTTCAGCTCTAACTAGCAGTTTGAAGTCCACTGTATGTCCACTCTAACAGTACAGATTTAACTAAATAGCTGTATCTTTTCCCATTTAGAGTCTTATCCATTATTCATAGATATCGGTGGACCTGAAAAGGTACTAAAATCAAACATTTTATGGAAAGAACATTTATCAATAGTCCAACATGTAATAAGGACTAAGGTCAATTCAGCAAAAAACAGGCTTTTCAAACAGATTATGGGAATTTTCTTCAAACTTTAGTCTCAGAGTGTTTGTGAAGTTCTCTGTAAGTTCTCGCATAACTATATGAAACATTCTTTGCTTTTGTAAAAAATTTCAAGATAATAGCTCCTCTGAAATTCACATGCAAGTTATACCTTTGTTCTGTTTCATGCCTATAGTAAATTTTATAGATTTTTTAAAAAAAATCCTTCAGACCTATTTCTCAGCTGTTACAGAATAACTTATTGCTGACAGTGGGATTGTGATCTCAGAGGTGACTCAGCCAATCAGAAGTCAGAAAATGTTTAATGACTAACAACACAATTCACTCGAGGTCATTAACATACTTTAGTCTTATTGGCTAAGAATTCATATTTCACAGGAGTGATAAATGTCTTTTTGCTAAGTGGCAGTAGGTTTTTGGCCATACCATTAAATATTTATGCAACATATACATAAATCTTCTTCCACTTGGCATCGTCTGGGATTCATTTGGAAGAGACCCATTTATTTCACTTTGTAATGTTTTAAGTTTGTTGCAGGCTTCAGCCTCAGCCTCCAAACTCTAGATGTAGGGTAGTTAGAAAGGAAAGCAAAACCACATTTGCATGGACCTGGCCTAGAGAGAAGTCTTCCCTCCTTAATCTGTCCATTCTTAGAATGTTTTTTTTTTGTGGATTCATATAGTTATTTATACATCATAGAAGCTGTATGAACAAAGCCTGATGGTGGTCTCTGCTTTCTAAACCATTTTTATTTCATAGGATATTTTCAGGGTACCATGGAATATGGATAAAACGAGAGACCAGAGACACCATTAAATAACCGAAGCAATTTCTCCATATCTAAACACATTATATGGACTTTGGTCAAAGACATGAGACATACTCAGTCTTCTCACAGATGTTCATTTGGGTGCTCACAAATAGTAACAGACTGATAGGAGCGGTCTGGCTTTCTACTCCTGTCCAATCAGAATTTTTTTCTCTCATGAAGCAGCCACTATGAGGGGGTTAAATCTGTCTTGTGTCTGAATTTCACTCAAAGAAAAATCTCAAAGTCAAAGCCCCCTACTCATATGAACTTTTCTCCATGTCCTCTGTGTGTGGTACTGACGAGACAAATGTGTGATTCTTGACAGAAACGCAAGGTTGTGATAGCAGAACCTTGTCATACTCTACTATTTATGTTTGACTTGTAAAAAACCCCAAGGGCTGGATGAGGAAATCCAAGGAATTCCTCATTTTTGATGGGGAAGATGCTTAAAGAATTACAGGTCAACAAAACTAAAATCACCTCTGATTTTGCCTACAATGTCTTTGTATCCTGGATACCTACCATGTACCAGGTATGCTTCTCCTCAACAGTGTAGTGGAGAGTCAAACAAGTAAGAGACGGAGTTTTTCCTCTATAGCAAAATGAATATAAAGTGATGGATGAAAAAAAGATGGCATCAAGAAATCTCTTTAGGCTTGCTGATGTGCTATGAAAGATCAGTCTCAAGAAGGGACAAATCTGCTGATTGTTGAGGTGTGTTGCATACAGCCCAGTGGTCTCAACATTTTTTAGAAGTGAGATAATCTTTTTCCCTGGAGTTTGAGGTACTAGGAAATTTTGCATTGTTGAAAGCAATACACAAGTGGGAAGCATCACAATTGCTGACAAAGGTTAATCTTATTATAGTATTTTTCCTATAATATATAGTGATGTATATGCACACACATATACACACACACAAATCAGGGTTGTTGTTCTTTTAAATTGTGTTGAAATTTAGATACTAATTGAGGAGAAAGAAGTATGACTGGGATGTAAAGGATACAAGATTTCAATTATTGGCCAGGGAATATTTCCTTCCAGTTAGTGCTGCTGAAGGATAAGACATGCTGTTTGCAGGAAAGATCCACAGTTTTCCAGTGGACTATCACTTGGAGTGCAGTTAGGTGTGCTAAATATTTTGAAAGCATGAATCAGCTCATACTTTCAGAACGTTAAGGGGTATATCTGAATATGTCATACACTGGAAAATAGGAACTGTTGCATAGACTTCTATTTTTAGTTCTGTGAAGTTGTAGTGGATAAGTTAGGTCCTTTGAAAAGTCACAGAATACTGCAAAACTTTTCATAAAAGGTTTCTAGGAAGCAGATGCTGGTGCAAGTTTAAAAGCAAAGGGTAGAATTGCATGTGATTGATGATGAAATACGACACTTCACGTAGTGGAAATTTTTTAGTTTTTTTGAGTAGAACACAATTTTTACGAGATGAAGAACACTCCGAATTTTTGCATAAAATCCTTGATCGTCTTTCCAGTCTCTGTCTATACATATGTCTGTCCAATCTTTTTATCATACATGACAAGATATTTTTGCAAATTCCTCATTTTCTGTGATGGATTAGTAGGTTATGAAAATACACATGTGGAATAATTGAATGCACAGATTTTATAATTGACTATACTATATACGGTATGCTACTAATGAAACAACCCAGCAGAAGGGTCTGAATATAAGAAATAGTTGCGTCAGAGGTGGACATCTCAAGGCTCTGTGGCCCGATGGCAACAGTACTCTACTGCTAGAGACTAAGTCCTCCCTTTTGCACTGCAGAATCAGGTAAAATGCATAGGCAGCACTGGGAGAGGGTAAGATGATTCTCAAATACATCCAAGGAAGTGAACAATAGACTCAGGCTCCATCCAGATGTTTCTCTCTTCCATACTCTTGTTTGCCCAGGACATCAGCTTCTATGGGAAGAGCTCACAGCAGATCCTACGAGTGGCCTGCCCCTGCCCTTGTCTGTCTCACCCAGGTCCTGCTGAGCTGTGGTCTGCAGCTTTGAACCTTTTCCTGAGTAACTGGTCTCACCATGGCCAATCATGCAAAAGAGAGGCAGCACACTGAGGATGATTCAGTTTGCCGAGTATTATGTGAAGAAAAGATCCAGAAAGAATAACTCTGTTTCCAGAGGGGAACAGGAGTTTGGCTACAGTCCAAACAGGATGCAGAGCACAGAACTGTATATATAATGAGAAAAAAAGAAAAAAAAAAGGAGTGTCTCTTGGACGCTTTCCACAAGCACCTCTCCTAGTCTATTCAACATAATAGGAACGGAGCCACCTTGCTTAGGTGCTCTGAATTCCCAGGCTGTGTGTGATCTACGTTAGATGTTTCTGTTAGTCAGCATGCATCCTGTCACAAAACCCAGATTTGTGAAATTGTTACAGACTCATGTCTGCTAATTGTTAATCACAATCACAATTATTATGCCCAGATTTATTTCTTAGAAGAAGGGGACAAGCTTCAAATATGACAGAGAAATGAGACTGTTCTTCAAATTTGTTTGTTTCAGCAGAATGAAGACCGTTCTTATCATAGATCTTTCAAAATCAAGTTGAAAGAAATCTGTCACTCCCATCTCTTCTAAAACAAGGCTTTCAGAAATGGAAAATCATAGAGAATGTTGTAGCAGATGCCTTGAAAACCATATACAATAAAAGGAATCTTCAGTGGATGGCTGTGTTTTGCAGCCTGAAAAAAACCTTGAGAAGTTTAGAGCCAGTAGTGAACTTGCAACCTTTAAATGTCACCTAGAACTCAAAAAAATCTTCTAACTATCATTTAAATGGCCTGGGAGAAACACTTTAAAAATGATAATTTTTATTTTTTTTTTCTCCAAATAAAGCCTTAGCAATCCTATTATCTTCCCACATATCTATTGTAAATTTAAGTAAGGGACAATTTGCCTCGCTGGGGGATGTTAATTCAGACTGCATGTAGTTCTCAGATCATCTTAAACAACAGGATTTATATAATCCAAGATAAGGAGTGTACTGTGCACTCCTTGGGTACATTCTTCCTGTTACTGTTACGTGCGCTGACTGCCCAGACAAAAGATGTCCTAAGGCTACCTCTTCAGACAGTGAGGTACTTACTGACAGCTCTGGGCTTTAAGACAAATTAAGATAAGCCAATTTTTCAGTCTGTAGGTCTAATAAAGCTTCTGGCTTTCAGTTATGTCAATGACTACGAATAAAATTCCCTGACAAGAGAGAAGACAAGATGTTTAGTTTTCTGATGAGGGTGATGTTAAGGTGAAGACCATTCTGCAATTCCTATTTCAGCTCTCATCAGTGCGAATCTCCTGTCATTAGAAAAGCAGGAACAAAAAGTTTTCAAGTCCTGCTTCTTCATTCTGACTGCTCAGCTCCCTTTTCACAACTGCTCTGTGGACTCAGTTCTATTTGAGGGTGTGATGGCCACCTAAATACATATAAGGCAGCTCTTCAGTCTCTTTGGAGTTTAATTTGGTGATGTCAATGTGCAATTGTATTTATGATGTACAAATTTCATACATATACTTTTACAAATACTGTGCCTGTTTTGTTCAGAGCTTCAAAATAAGAATTCAAGTTAATGTTCTCCCAGTGATGCACATCCTCATGCCCTCAACCACTCAAGTGTTCATTTCTGAATGCTTCCTTGTTTTAGAAGATATAGTCACCAAACCAAAGAATCCTGTAAGCAGCAGGGACAAAATCACACTTGAAGTCTGGAAAATTAACTGAGAAAGAGATTATATCTTTCTTTAGGTGCCAGAAATGTTTACATTATTATTTTATGTTACTGAAAACTTGCAAATAATTTGTGACAGAACTTAAGATGGGTTTTGCTCCTCATTTTTTCATGTCCTGAAAAGCACAGAAACAAAATTTAGAAGGCACAAAACAGATAAAATAGAAAACTGTCTTTCAGGACAAAGAATGATATTTCCAATAAGAACATAATGCAACTATTTAATGAAATACACAGTACAGTAGACCAAAGATCAAGTACTAATTTAGAAGTCTAAATTGGTGAATACTTTGTTGTGATATTTGAAATTATTAATGAAAAACAACCCCAAATAATTGAGAAGGTGCTCATGAGAAATTAAAAATGATCAGCTGCAGAAGGTTCTTATTGTCTCTGAGGAAGAAAGGAAAAAAGTACAAGGAAATGTAGACCTAATTTTTACAGAAAATATTGTCTCTATGTTCACTAGTCATTTTCAAACTGTTACCTGCCAAATTATAACGGTCAACTTCTTTCTTTGGACAGATGCTTAAAATACAGATAGCAAACAAGTATGTACGTGTGTGGTGGCTGGTATGAAAAATTATCAAAAGATGTCAATAAATACCTTAAGTTATCTTTAAGACACAATGGAATATCAAGGTTTGCAAATATTTGTTTAGGTTGTTTCCCCAAAAAGTACATTTCCAGAATTTAACTTTTCATTTCATGTATGGGATCCATATGAGAAACCATGTGGCTTATTTTCACATTAATAGAGGACTCTCCTTTACAAACAACACTGTCCAACACAGAGGTGAGGCAATGGCTACATGTCCTCTGACGGATGAAAGGTATGTCTATATTATTACTTTAGGCTGGATTGCCAGTGTACTTATGGAACAAATTTTCCATTCATTCCCACGTAGCATGCCTTGGGTCAACTTGCAGCAAAAATTCAGAGCAGGTGAACTGGATTCTTCTTGGATGAAACAAAACCTACATTTCAAAAGGCATCTGAGGTAACCTCTGAAACATATGGCACGGATGTCAGGGTCTCAATGATGTTTCACCCTACAGACCCGATCCTGTAGTTCTTGCTAAACATGATGGACCAGAAGCCAATCTGCACTGTAGTCTATACCATGAAGATTTAGACTTGCACACAGACCAAGTGAGAAGCCTCATGGAAAAAGAAGTTAGATAATTATGGTAGAAATGCAGCAGAATTATGTAGGATGCAAGGTGAAAGACAAGAAGCTTCACCTTTCCTTTGTAACTAACTGAAAAAGGGAATGCTTTTATGGTAACTTTAATCAGTGTTTCCCTATCTTCACTAGCTATCGCTCTATGTTCTGTACAGGTTTTTTGATTTCTACAAACTCTTCCATGGTAACATCTTTTCTGACTCTCCACCAGCTTCTGCAGCAATGAGTAAAGGTCTCATTATTAGATGTTCCTTATGCTTACTTATCCAGTAACAAACTAGTACGTACTTCTAAATATCCATCAGAAAAATTGTTGTCTGTTTTTTGTTTGCTATATAGCTGGTTTTCAGTAGTTAAAAATGTGTGTGATTGTAATACAAATGCATACACACACAAGAACTGGTTTTACAGACAGCAGATTGGATTTTAAAAAAATCTGTAAAAATTGCTGGGGAAAACCAAACCAGTAAGATTTTTTTTTTTTTTACAAGTTAATTTTCTTGTCAGAAAATCCATGCATTTTATTGTTCAGTCCTGTCCCTTGGTACAGATCTTTTATGAGGAGAAAAATTTTCCCACCAACTCTACTGCTAAGAGAGATCCTAGTTTGGGAAAATACCTATATTCAGAAAAGCATCAAGGTAACTTCATGTCTGCAAAAATTTAGGCTTTATTTATATACTTGATTTTGTCATTAATGAACTCACTGAATAGGGTTAGGTCTTCAAGTCAGACAAGCTGTATTACAATACGTTCCTAATAACTCCCTACATTTATGGAGCTTCATAAATTGTTTTTAAGCAAAGTGGGCCTGAATAATTCATTGCCGTGAATGTTAGTGTTGGCAAGATCAGTAAAAGCATCTCTCTTAAACAAATGGTCAGTGGAAACCAAATTTGTTGCAATTTGTGCTGATCTGAGAATAAAAGAAAAATGGATTGCAGCTGTTTAACAGGTGTGTCTCTAATATAAATATAAGGTGCAGCGGGAGTAAATTCCTCTTTGGAGTATGGAAGCAGCCCAGCAACATTCCCTCACTTCAGCCTGTATAGGCTTGGATTCATGTGAAAATCATGTTAGTGAACTTGATAAGAGAGTATGAGTCTTAATTTAAAAATTTGTAAATAAAATAAATGCTTTAGTTTCAGTTATGGAATCTCCCTTGTTTGAGTCCCATACAGCTTTGCAATAGTGATTTATTTTCATTACACATTTTTGACTTAAGAATAACCTCTGTCATAAATCATAGCCTCTCTGAGTATATGGAGGCCAAGGAAACTGGCTTGCCCAAAGTCATACATCTGGTGAGTGGCAGGAACAAAAGTCTTGCTTGTCCATCATGTGCTTTAAGTAACATTAAATTATGCTTCTCTTAATGTGGAGGGGTCAACAAAGAGGGGGTGAGTGATGTACCCAGGTATATCGTCTACAGTTAGAGCCAAGTCGATAAGCAAGTGCTTAGACAAGCAGATATCCTTAAAGAGATGCTTGAGTTACCTTTATGGTCAAAGAGGCACATGCTTTCGAAGTCCTCCAGAGGGAAATCCTGTCTGCACATGACAGTTGTCTAAACTCACCAGTACCACACTCACCAGCAGTACCTCAAGCTGCACAGTGGCAAACTTTCTCAAAAGTTACGCTAGCTGGCCAGGTTTTCTTGACAGCTTAAAAACAAGTCTTGGAATCATAGCATACAGAGAACTACCATTTCCTCACACCATGCATACAACTAGAGATTAATATTCCCTCTGACAAGAGAAGCACTAGGCAAACTGCTTTCCCCCACTGCCCTGCCCCACTTATTGCTACTAACAGTAGCAATTGATGTTAGATGTGCTCTAGCTGGCTATAGGAGGAATATCAGAGAAAAATTCATGAAAAAAAAAAAATTTTCCTGAATTACCACACAGGAGGAAGGTAAAAAATTAGTATGGCTTTGACCAGAATACAAATTTTAAAGTGAAGATATTAAATATAGGAGGGTATTTTTTTCCTCTTTTTTGCTTTTTCAGGAGCAGACATACTAACTACGGTGTGCTGCATGGTGAAGGAGAAGTTTTCTTCTGGCTTTGTTCTTCATTCTTGGCAAGAACCTCTGTTTCACCAGGTAGCCATTATTTCAGTGCTTTAGGCTTAAGTTAAAAAATTTACATAGTTAATGTGACATAGAAGTAGACATTTTATTAAAAAACCCTAAACACTAGGTAAATCAGTGTTGTTTTCTGAAAGACTTGATACTGAAAGTTTGATAAAGAGGTTCCTTCTAAAAATGTCCTGATGAGCTACTGATACATAGCATATTTAATAGGAAAAATGTTCCAATTTGTTCACATGGAAATGCATCCATCAGTTCCAAATGGATATCTCTCCTCAGAAGTCATCAAAGATTTTGGGTCTGATCCTAGGAAATCCTTCCACTTACCCTGTTTCTTTCACCCTATAATATCTTGTTTCCTGTTAGACTTTTCCTGACTTGTTAGTCATTGCTGATGGCAGCATTGGTGGCAGACAAGAGTCCTGAGTTTGGTGCCACAGCATAGAATCATAGAATCACCTAGGTAGGAAGAGAACTTTAAGATCATTGAGTCCAACCATAAACCTAATACTGCCAAAACCACCACTGAACCATATCCCTCAGCACCATGTCTACACGTCTTTTAAATACCTTCAGGGATGGTGATTCCACCACTTCCCTGGGCAGTTTCATAACCCTTTCAGTGGAGAAATTTTTCCTAATACCCAGTGTAAAACTCTGGCACAACTTGAAGCCATTTCCTCTCATCCTATCCCTTGTTACGTGGGGGAAGAGATCGACCCTCACCTCTCTACAACCTCATTTCAGGTAGTATGCTTCACTATTCTTCTAATAGACCTCTGGCACAGTCTGTACAGCCCAGTTTTCCATGTCTGGACATACTGGTATTTGCAGCATGCACTGTGCCTGTGCCATTCCCCAACCGCAATGCTAAGGAGTCTGGAAGTGCCCTCAGGGGTTCTCCGAATTATCCACTTCTGGCTATGTGTCTTCCTTTATCGTCATAGCATCACCATCACCAATGACCCCTATGTCATACCTATGACCCCTTGGTGTATCTTTCTACAAAACCTAGGAATAGAGGGAGTGGAGTAGAGTAGAGTAGAGTAGAGTAGAGTAGAGTAGAGTAGAGTAGAGTAGAATAGAAAAGAAAAGGAAGGAAAAGAAAAGAAAAGAAAAGAAAAGAAAAGAAAAGAAAAGAAAAGAAAAGAAAAGAAAAGAAAAGAAAGAATAGGAGTAGATGCCTGATGCATTGTCATCCTCTTCCTACAAAAGGATTTTTGAAAAGTTGTCTCAGACTTCATCTTCACTTCTGGGAAGGACTGAGTTTGGGCTCAAGAAGTACAAAACAATTCCTGTCTAGGCGTACCTGGCTTAAATATTTCAAGTAAATGTCACTCTTGAAAAGGATACCACCATGCTGAGGTGAAAATTTGGACTTCAGAATAATCAGAGCATCACTTCCCTGATGCCTGGAGTCGTTTGAAATTGGAGACCTCCAGAAAAAAGAAATTATTCTGAGCCATATTCAACTCTTTGGAAATAAAATGTGCAACACTGCTATATGTCTTGCCTCCAGGTGCAGTGCTGGTACTGAAGAGAAAGCAGGACTTCTCAAAGTCACCCTACCATGCACACATAGAGTACAGACTGGCACCATAAACTTTCTCTCCCAGAGCACCTTCTCTGGAAGAAAACATTGAAGGTACTGGGCCTAGAAAAGCAGATTAAGTCTCCCCAGAAAATGAAATCTATGTATTTGGGAAGAAAGAACATATCTCACTTCTCCATTGCAACTTTTACCATTTATATGTGTATGTGGTATACACATGATATATGTACATATAAAAAGTATATTTATATTTTTTATATATATGTGTGTGTGCTCACACATGGTAAAAGTAATGATGGAGAAGTGGGATTTATTCTTCTCCAAATAGACAGAGATATAGATAAATGGTAAAATAAAATAATTCTAAAATGTTTGTTGACTGGAAATAACAGGGAGAGGGAGAAATAATTTATCTTCTCTATATGCTTTATAATACTGGGAGGTACTCAGATTGGAGTGATAGGGGCTATATAAGAAGTGACATCAATAAATAAATTATAGTTTCACATTAAATGATGGGAATTTGGAATACATTGTTAAAGTAGTTTGGGAATCACTGAACAATTTCAGTGAGCTGCTTTATGTTCAGCCACTGGAGCCATCTGTCAGTTGAATGACAGCTCTTCTGGTAAACATAAACTATGTTGCTAGTGCAAATGTATGTGCTAACAGTGAAAGTAAATGTCTCCAGCAGAAGTAGATTGTATTCCCTATCCATTCATATCACTCACAGCTCTACTATCATTGCAGAACAAGAACACCTATCACATTTTAATACTTACATGGCAGTATTCCTTATTTATGTAATTGTTTAACGTCACTTGGGTCCTTCTGAACAAAGTAAATGATGTCATGATTAAGATGAGAATATCTTCAAATTCACAACCTACTGAAAGTTTTACTCCCTGCTGAAAAAATAGCTGCATAATCTCATCCTGAAAAACAAAGTATGGAGGTAATCCATAATTTAAATTATCATGTATGATATAAAATATCATAATTTTTGCAATCTAATTCTATTCATTAAGCTGTTTAACTTTACACTTGCATTTAGTAGTACCAATATCAGCTCAAAGTACTTATTCAGTCCTTGAGTTCCAGTTTCTTATGGATGTTTATAACTATTAATAAATTTTTGTCGTAAAATTAATTTGATAAACTATGTTTGATCATTGCCTTTTACTCAACTGGTTTAAAAACAGTTTGTAATTTTACAAAACCCCTAGTAATGAATCTTTAAAAGCTATTGGAAGCAATTGTAATTTCATCAGTATTTCACAAGCTATACTCATCTCTGTTTTTGTCATCGTTTATTCATGCTGCTGTGTGATCAGTCACTGATGACACACTGTTGTTTTCTCAGGTGAAAGACCACTACTGTGATAATAAGAGCAAAGAGTGGTAAGTATAACACTTCAAAAGAGAGAGAAGGAATGTGTACTCTAGAAGGTTGGCAAGGTTACAGATGGTTCTGGATATTTAAAATAGTTATCTTCATTTGTCAGATCTTTCTTCACTACTGGCAAAATAATCCACTATGACCCAATATCTGATTTTTTTCTTCTTATCACCAATAGGTAGGTTTCCAGGGTTTAATTGAGAGTAATTTTTAGAAATCCCTTCTACTTGAAACCAGATATCCATCGTAACCTTGTTCGAAGCCTGTTTGATTAATTTAAGGAAAATAGTAAAATGATCCTAAAGCAAAGTACTGTGCAATTGTAATGAGGAGTTACCTGCATGTCCGTGACGGAGCGTGACTGATGCCGAGTACCTGTTAAATTCCAGGCATGTATGTATGCAACATTGAATGGTGAGCCAGTATTTGTTACCTACCTGACATCAATCCCAATACCTCCCAAGATGCTTTACAGTTTAATACGCTGTACATTAAGGGTCACATTCTCAAGGGAAAACAAAGTACTTTTCAAGTGGGAAGACACTGGCAACAATGACACTCAAGCTTCATCCTAAGAGCACAGAAAACTTAAATTTCTGTAGTTGGATGTGTACATCTGCCTAAATCTTGGCACTGTCATGCTGTATTGGTCTCCTTCTTTCAGCCTCTTATTTAGGCCCTTCTGGGAGTCCTAAAAAGTGCTTGCTTGCATGAAGTGCGGGAATAGCCAGCTAAGCCTCTGCCCCCTCCACAGACACATACAGGAGGAGGAATGTTTTCAATCTTTTCCCCTCATAGCTTCGCCATTAGGATAGTCCTCTAGGACGCAGGCTGTCCTGTTGCAGAGGATGTTGTTGTGTCAGAAAGCAGAGGAAGATGGATGTGTAGACAAGTGTTTAGGAAACTCGGGTAGAAGGCAGTACTGGTTCCCTTTCTGTGTGAACGAGTGTTTGTTTTATACAAAGTGAAACAGCTTAACAAGAAGACCGAGAGCTTCCAGCCTCAGAATAACTGTTGTTTGCTGATGAAGACATTCTTCATGCAGGTAGGAGGCATGGTTTACTGTCCCTCGGGCAGAGATGGGGGGAACTTAATGGAGTGCAGTTAATGCTCCAATCACTCAGGAGCTGGTCCCAAAGGATATCAAGGTATTCAGGTATCTGATTCAAAGATAATACCTACAAGAGGAAAAGACACTTAGACCAAGGACTAAGACTTTCTGTTTTTCTGATAAATGGGTTTGAAATCATTACCTGCAGAAGAATCTGCTGGGTTAGAGCTCACGGATGATGGGAAATATCACACTTTCTAGGTCCACAATTATTCTGGAATTTAGTGCTGGCCTCCTTTTTGAATTTTCCCTCTTTTAAGAGACATGTTGGATTTGAGAAAGTGGTTTGGACACATCTTCATCTCTACCTTCAACTCACTGACATTTTTAATAGGTCTTAAGTATTCACTCTGAAGAAAAACTCTTTCTCATAAAATATATCCTAGTTACCTCTTCTAGTTCACCTCCCTTTGCTTGATTTTCCATGAAGCAGAGCTGTAAACTTGGTCAGCCTTACACCTTGTTTTCTCCAGGACCATGTCGGTTTACAGCAGGTAGACCAAAACTGAAGAAGAGAACCATGGGAAACTCCAATTTGTTCTTTATTTATAAACTTTACATTACACATTATGCAAAATTAAAATCTTTAGCTTGTTCTTGCCCCAGTTATTTTAAGAACACTCTCTTCAGATCTTTAACAGCCCTTTGCCATAGATGGCACAAATGTGTGCACTTTCCAGCTGCTGAAACAAGTGTATTTTTGGCAGTGGCCTTCATTTCGTTTTTCAGCTCATTTAAATAGAGAGGAAGTCACCACCTCTAGCTGTCTGTTTCAGAGGAGACGCTGTGTGCAGTACTGTTTCACATCTGAAGTATGGCTGTAGCAGACATGGGAGGTCCAGGCTAGGATGGGGGCAGATCTGAAATACACTAGGGCACAGTCTTGTGTTTAACTACCCAGTCATCCTCCAACCTTGTGTTTACTGTGGTTAAGTCTTGGGCAGCCCTAGTTCAGGTGGTCATCTCCAGAGGAAGCAAAAAGTAAAGATGGAACTATTGGAAGAATATTTGACTCTGGTAGGAGAGTGGTTTCCCATTTTATAATTACAGGTATAAAAAGTGCTAACTTAGCAAACCACTATAATTTAGTTTCTACTAAATTGACCTTCCTTTTGGACTTTGCCAGAAGGCTTGATTCATTAAATCTCACTGAGTTATTATAGATATTTGGTTGGAAATGACTATAGGAGTACAAAGTATTCATGGCAGGTTGAATCATAACTTCAAAAGTGAACCCTAGTAACTCAGAAGAGGTGAAGCAGACTCCAATTTCAGCTCAACTCTGCTTATCTGTAAGTGTGTATGTTAAACTTCTGTGTTGGAGGGACTAGAAATACCTTGTAAGAATTTTTCCTCTTTAAATCTGAGGATATTTTTGATGCCTAAATAATTTTCCTACTTAAAGTAAGTTTTGAGTTCAGTAGTTTACCATAAACTGAGCAGAATGCCTTGCACTTTCTTCAGTCATTAGACTCAAAGATCGCTCTACAAGAATGACTCCTTTTAAGCTTTCATAATCATTTACTGCAACACCTCACTTAAAAATATCTAACCGTTCTATTATATCATTGTATGTGGCTCTGCACTCTTATTAAATTAAGTGTGTCATCTTGTGCTGCTACCACCTTAGAAACACAGGAGACAGTGCTCTGGAATTGTCAAGGGACATGAGAATGTGGCCATTATATTTTATACAGGATGTTAAATGATTAATATTTGTAAATTAATGCATTTAAATTATATGTGCATGAGACACTCCAAGCCTTGCAAATTTATCTAAGCGACTCATTTGAAAAAAATGCACCTGACAACTTCTCTTTTCCTGTTGAGGTCTATTTGGTCTGGTCGAGTGAAAAAGAAACTGTGGCATGTAAGAATTATAATACACAAGATATAATGTATTTCCGGGCAATTATAATGTGCCTAGGAAGGTGTTGCAAGGCATAAGGCTGAAAGGCCAAATGACTTTACCCACTTGAGAAATGCAATAATTCCCTAGAAATGCACTGCCTGGAGTATATTATTAGTGTTATGAAATAAAATTCATGAATAGAAAGAAGGAAAGTGGCAAGGAGGGGGACAGGCCTATCCATGCATGTACTGGCTAGTATTAAAGTGAGTATGACATCAGTCACAGCCAATCAAACAGGTTCAGTAATGTCCAAAGTACTACAGACATTTCATAATTAAGTAATGAGACATGACAGGGCATGAATTGTGTTGTATTAATTCTCGCCGAGTGTGTTGTTGTAAGGCAAGAGAATGAAGGCTGGGTGCCATCGGTCCAGCCAACTGTGAATTAATCCTTTCCCATTCTCACAATGGAACCTCTTATTGTGGTTTTATAAAATGTTAATTTTTAAAATATTTATATTGTTAATTAAGTGATGAGTTTCTAAACCATGACGGCAATCAGCACAATTCTTTCCATAATTCTGAGCAGTGAACTGTGCTATCCACTACTCCCTACTCAGATCCTCCACAGGCAGTCAAACCAGCTGTTTTCTATTGTCCGTCTGCTAGTGTATTCTAATATCCTGCCTCCTAATGCCTACTCTCATATCTGCATTCATTTGCATATAAGAAGCATCTAGATATGCCAGTAATGGTTAGTGAGGTCCTTTGAGCATATAAAGTGCTATGCAAGTGCTAAATATGGCTTTTGTTTACTATTCAAAGAAAACACTAATGTAGGGGGAGGGTATTGTGCATGTCCTTTGTCAGTCAGGACATTTTTTCATTCATTGTGACTGCGAGCAGTGTTGTTTAATATTAAAAATAAAGCTTTTGGGTTTTGTGCCTTTCCAAAAATAGGACACCCGCATCTCTTTGTTAGTAAGTGATTCCCAGTCAGCCTCTCCCTCACTTAAAATATCAGTTTTCTGCAGTATTCTGTATGGTATACGTAGTATTCTATTCTCCACTGCTCTTTAACTTAGTATAGACCATTTTCTTTGATGATCTGAGACTGGCTCAGGGAACCAGTGCTGGTGCTTTACATCTCCAGTAGAATTTTTGCCTTTGATTTCAATATGAGCTGATTCACACTTATCAAGTTCATGGAATCTCCATTCCTGAACAGACTGCAGAGGATTTATCACGGGAGGCATCCTGAAAAGTACAGTGTGGTTGCTTGCTGCATAGAATCATCGAGGTGCCTAGGCAAGCAAGGAAATCCACCTGGCCATTCGTCTGTGTTTGGCTGTTCTGCTGTTGTAGCTAGAAATGTTCATTAGAGTGCAAAAGTCCCTGGAGTGGTACTGAAGGGGCAGAGGTGGCTTGGTGACATTTGTGCATGGGGCAGGATGGGCTTTTCTTGTCACTGGGACCTACCAAATGTCCATGCCATGAGCTGTCAGGGACAGAGGTTACTGACAGTGAGAAAGCCTGAAACTCCACTTCTGCAAAGATATCGCAGAGATGAGTGCCAAGATGTTTGTTTTGTACATCTGTATGAAGATAAACATTCCTTCTTGTCACTGAAACAGGTGTGAAAATCCTACACTGGCTAGCAGACATAGATGACGTGTTTTTCTGGCGCTAATACCAGTTAGTTATTTTCATGAGCAAAGATATGAAAAAGTTTCTTTGGTGAACATTAAGCAAACATATACTATTTCAAAATGTTAATAGTAATCACATTTCTACATGCCATTCATTCCCAAGCCCTACATACACTTGATTTGTCTTTGATAGTCACTTTTGGAGAGAGCAATTATTTAACAGCATATAGTAACCCAAACACATAATTGAAACTGGAAACAAAAAAAGGTATTGTCCATATTTGAAATTGCCAGTGTTTCAAATACAAGTAGAAAGACTATAATTACCTGGAATTTAATTGATATTCATTATTGACATCATCATATGATTTGAGCTAGGTCATTTATCAATTATGTTCCTGCAAAGAGAAGAAGAAATATCATTCATGTTATTGTATACTGTAATCACACACTTGACATTCAATACTTGGCTCCTAGCATTTTATAAAGTCTAGATTTATTTGTAAATCCTTAAAAGAAAGGATTTGTAAAACCTTAAAAGAAAAATGTTTTCTTTTTCACCTAGACACCTTATAACTTTGTTTCCAAAATCAAAAGGTGATTCAAATTTCACAAGTGCCTCATTCTGATTGGTGTTGAGAGCTGTCCTTGGAGTAAGGACAGTGGTCAGGTAGATGCTCAGTAAAATGTCATATTGAAAATTATGTATTACAGTCTATATAAATGTACATACAGGTTTATATACAATGCAAAAGAGATTTATACAATGTTATTAAAACAAGACGATATACTTCACTAAATTTTTTCAGTAGCCCTACTCATCCCAGCACGTTACAGGACCTGCATCCAGTCACTTTGCAAGGGCGTAAAGCAGTTTTGTCTGGAAGCAGGCAGTATGAATCAATATTTCTTCTCAATTTTTGGGTGGCTTGGACCCTCTCAGCATCTGGATGGTACCTACTGGTCCCCTTCTCTGCTATGTTTTCTTAGAATGCCCTTCGTGACTGAGACTTGAGCACCTTGCCAATGTAGGTTCATTCTGGTCTAAACCTTTTAATTTCCATCACTTACCTTTCTGGGCAAGCAAAGTCAGGCTGGTGCCTCGGAACCTGGAATGGTGGACAAAATTTATATTTTAACTATGAATTATTTTATGTGTGGCATAAAGATACTTTTTAGTAATGAGCATGGAGTAAATCATTTAAACAAATAAATGAAAATAAATAGAATTGAGAAGTTTGTAAATATACGTGAGCTGACAAGTAGTTCTGGATAATATGTACGTACTATATATACTTTGTTTTGCTCTATGGACTTCTCAAGCTTTCATACTTCCCTTACCTTGGTTTTCATCTGGTTTCCTGGTAAGGTGTAACTGACTGCTAAGGAAAAGAACACTACTTGGTTTTTTTACCGTCGATTAGTGCTAAGTTGGTTATCAAAGTGCCAAAACCAGTATCTGATTTGGCTTACTATCAGGTGCTTGATAAAAATCCCCTCAAAACATAACCTTAGAAATATTTTTTCTTCTGTTCAAATTCTTGTTTATCAGAACAAAAAGTAAATATTTTCCTCCGGTTAGCGATTCTTGCTTTCCAAAGTTCACAGCTCGAGTCCGTTGCCCATATGTGAGAATTTAGTGCCATTTTGAAACACCTCAGTTTCAGCTTCAGAAAGTGATTCAAAAGCCTAAACGTAGGTGTCTAATATCATTTAAATGCCAGAGGATATCCTGCCTGGCATCCAGCTGCTGCTTTAGAAGGGCCCTGGTCTCCCACAGATCTTGTGTTGTCTCTGCCAGTCTCGTGCGGATGCGGTGAATACCCCAGGATGTTGAAAATTGTGCTGAACGACTACGCTTAGGCACCTGCACTGCTCCCCCTCATGTTCCGTGCTCGCAGGAAGCTTTTGTAGAGCAAACAGCATAGGTTTATGTTCCTGTTTCTGTATTTATAAATACCCCATGTAGGGGCAATCCATGACTACTCAGGAGCATTTGACAGCCCGTGGTCCTGCCGTGAATATTTACATCATTCTGCCTACCGTACAATAAAGTATGAAGCCTCATATTCTCATTTCTTAAACAATCAAAACATACTTGTAGATTAATTTTAATGCACATATTTTTTCCGTTTGAATACATTGTGATTAAAAGTTCACGACCTTGATTATATCATGCAATTTGAGAAATCGCCAACAATGTCCATGGTGATTAAATATTCCACTTTGTAATTATTTTGTAACTTTTGTTCTGCTCTTTGCTCACTCCAAAAATTATCATAAAATTTTGAAAGATGTCCTCAGTGCAGAATATGTCCATAAAATATTAAATATTCAATTTTCCTCTATCATGGCTTGAAAAATTCATAATTACATGATGATCCACATAATAACTCATTCTGAAAAGTCATATATGGCACTCCCCCTGTGACTGAGTTAATAATTTACTGCTGTGTGGGATTTTCACTCTGCACTGTTAGTCTTGGGAACATTTATTAAGCAAATGTTCATTTGCAAAGATCAGAATGTGAATGAAGAGGGTAAGAATTTAATGAGGAGTGACAGACAGGTGAACTGATTCCATATAGTTCTTTACTACAGGAGAAAGCAGATAGCTTTATCTTTCATAGCCTCGATAGACACATGAAATGAAATATAGGAGACAGGGGGCAAGAGGAAAAAAAAGGTACTTTCCTAGAAGGGCCAATGGAAGGATAAATCAGAGGAACTCATGAACATGATTCAGACCAGTTGAAATGGCTCTTCGTATTCTGTACCTTTGGACTTACATAGCAGTGATATTCAGACTTGTTATTTTTGAGATCTTTGCCCATTTTCTCAATAGCGTACTTTCAGCATTAAAGAAAAGAATCAAGTCCAAGAGAACAGCATCAGCTAATCTGACAGCAAATACTCCTGGAGAAGCAGGACAATTTTTTAATTTTTGTTTCAAAATGCATTGTAGTTTATGGTTACCCTTTATCATTTTCGGATGTAAGAAACACTAGCAAACAATAGTATGCAGGAATTAGTACCACAACTTAATCAACTTTTTTTTTTTCAGTAAATAATGGAAAGGTTTGCTACACATTAACTGTGTAACTCCTCTATATGATTTTTAGGTACCGTCTAATCAAGCATAAGTTAAACAATATTGATCCTAGTTTTTCCTTGTAAAAGAAATTCAAGAAAAAAAAATGAAATGGAAGATTTTGTCATTGATTCAGAGTTCAGTTTTGCAAAATATTGAGCATGTTGTTTCTAATAAAGCAGAAAGCTAATACACTTAGTCAAGACTTATGAAATAATCTTTTGTTTAAGGGTAGGTGAGTTCAAACTTAGGTGTTTTACTGACTAAGGGACATTTCATTAAACATGCCATGACTTCAACAGGACCAAACAAGTCTTTCTCAATCTATTGCCGCTGGGATGTGTAAGGATATAGCACACAGCTATACTTTCCAATGATACCTAAATATAAGGTCCCAAATGTTAGGATTTATATCTTTATACACTAAAAATGGTGTTGGCTCATATGTCTCAACTGAAATTGGGCAAAACTGGGATTTCCAGTTGGTTTGCTCTATGAATTTACTTTCATTCCAATACGGATGTTTTTCAGTGTTTTTTTCTTCTCCATGAAAGTTTAAATTTCCTAAAATTTTTTTGACCTCCAGAAAATATAATTTTTGAAAACTGCAACATTTATTTCTGAGATCATTGCCAAGATGAAAACAAGTCTCATGAAGCTGAGAATTATTCTTTGTGTGTATTATGCTTCTTTTCTTATTTCTTTTAGGCTGTGGTAGATGATTATGTAATCAATGCACGGTGAATTTCTTTTTTGAAAAAGGAAATAGTACATAAAGAGGCATGTGGTGACAAAACTACGCGAAACATAATTTTCTGAAAAGGCTGCAAAAAATTATTTTTGTTAAAAAGTTACACATTTTGGAAGATAATTTTCAAACAGCTAGTGTCAGCATAATCTTCCTGGATATATATCTCTGGATATAAAGTTTTTGAATTTGTTTTGTCACTGGATTTAATTGCAGCTTTTATTTTTCGAAGGTCAATCTATGACTATGTTGGAAATAAGACAGAGGCTTTGGCCTAGATTTCTGATGGGGAATTCCAACTTCCATCCTCTATTATTGTGCAGCTACCTGATAAACTTAAAAATGAACAGACAGACACAGGAAAGCTTTAGTCAAGTCACTCTTTGCAATGACTCTCACCTACACTTAAAAATGTGGCAACTTTTAAAGAGAAATTAAGAAATACCTATTTCTCTCTACCGGCTGGGCAAGAAGCTGACAGTGATAATCTCTGGTCCAGACTTCTGCACCATTTATGTCAACATAGAATCAAATGAATCCAGTCTCACTGACCAGAACATGGAAAATAGGGGTATTTGAATAGCAAGTCAAAGAGAGGGTTTGTGAAATGCACATCCTTTATTTCCCTTTCAAGGGTAAGTAATATGAGAAATAATGAAAGTTACTGACTGAAACAGCAGTAAAGATGACTGGCAGAAGGAACATAAATGATTGCGAAAACTGGCAGAAGTAAAGGTAACTATCTAATTGAAATTGCTTGCATGTGATTTCTTATTTACTTAATTAACTAACTAATTAATTAGGTTGTCTAAATATGAAACCCTTTTTTTAGGTTATTCTTAGCTTTTTCAAGGGTCAATTTGGAAGGATCTTATTTAACAACTTCATTTTTGACATGGCTCTGGAAATAACTGACTGTGGACAAGGTCTGTTTTTAACATAAATTTCTGGGATATATTCAAAGAGGATGAATTGGGATATCACAAAGGGAAAATGAGGTGACATTGAGAACTGAAGAAAAAAATCAGATTAAATTTAATCACAGACTCAAGATATATAAAGAGAATTTTTCCAACTGCTTATTGGTTAGGTATGACAGAGATGGGAAGGACTTATTCACTGATTGCAAGGGAAGAAACTCATTTGACCAAAGACAGATGTATGCCATTACAGTCAACTGGGAGAAATAGGCAGTGCTTTTATGGCATAGTCCATTTCATCCTGAAATAGATATTTGGCAAGATTAGTGATTCCTTAGTGCCTGTTTCTCTAAATCAACTATAAAGGAACCCCAGGTTGACTACTCTGTCATATATCCATGTGAGATTAATTTCATTTGAGGGAACTATGAGCCGCAAAGTTGATGTGGCCATGAAAAAAAAAAAGCATTCCTTAGGTACATGTGTTGTGTATTCCTCAATAAAGACAGAAGACTGTCAATGCCATTGTACAAAAGGGAAGTAAATGTTTGTCTGTAATAGCCTGGACTGCTTTGATTATTCACCTTCTGGAAAGAGTAAGTTCAAACTGGAAGAGATGTAGCAAAGACATACTATGACAGATGAATGGAGAGTCTACTTGGTATAAACTTTGGGGTTCATCAGAGGTTAACAAACACTTTTAAAATGAAAGTATAATACTTCCCAAAAAACCCCAGTATAATTACCATAATTTCAATTTTAAAAAGTGGATGAGAAGGGAGTTAAGAATGCCACCCCTGGTTGTGGGGGACAAGTTTCTACCTCCACTCCTTTAAGTGAAGTCCTGGTGAGAGGTGACTGGTGGTAATGCATGTTCCTTCAACTTACCCCCAGGTCCAGCTCTCATTGTGGTTGCCCCATACCTTAAAAGCAATAATATTCGTTGTTTCAAGATCCATTTATTTCCCAACCAGGGAGTCCTAACTTCTTCTATGCTGAAGTCCCTCCGTTACTAGCCAGAGCACATTGACATTAATCCCATTATCACCATTATGACAGATAATATCTTGTACTGGAGTTGTACTCCAAAAACATTTCATAGAGATAGAAAAGAATAACACATTCATGAACTGAGAAGCATATGGCTGCAAAAGAATAGTGAGTAAAAGCTGTAAAAAAGGATTGTTTGATATCATGGATACCTACCAATGGGACTCAGTCATCCAGGAGTCCTCATCCAGCCCCATTTCTTCAGTATTTGTTTTAAAAGTAGGTAACATAATTTTAAGCATCACTGAGCTAGACAAGGTTGTTGTAAGAGTCTGGGATTGAAGGAAACCATGAGCATTTGTAAAATGTAACTTAATTTTCTGATAGCTTTGATGGGTAAACAAAAAAAAAAAGTTGGTTGAATTTTATGTACCTTATTTGAAGACTTTAAACTTCCTTCTTTAAGGAAGCTTCTCCAGACATAAACTCTTCTTCAGCAGATCCTTCTTCCTCAGCTGTTTGCATCTATCACGAAAGTTAAATCTAGCTGAGTTTTGTGGTTTACTTGTTTTGAAATAATTCTGATTATTTGCTTTAGAGCTATTCTCAACGCAACTTTACTGAAAGGAGATTGCTTTTTTTGTGCACAAGATAGAGATGGGAAAGAAGAAGAAGTTGGGCTCTATCCTAAAGCTTTGTCACAGGTAGTTTGTACAAGGACTTACTTTTCTTTCCTCTGCAGACAGGGAACAATAATAACTACCAGCCCCTGTGTGAGATCTGAGCACTAGCTTCTACCAAGGGAACAAAGTTACTCTGACTAGCTAATCATCCTGTCTCCTGAATTATACAAATTGTATCCTTTGATGGCTGGTGCAATTCAGTCTTTTGCCACAAGGCCTGGGATCCAGCTCTTGATGCAGTTGCCTGAACACAGATATTTATAGATGGGGCAATTAGGAGGCAGGTATATGGCACACTTGCAACTTTCTGGAGCAACTGATGAAGGCCATGTCCTGGGGCATTTCAGTTGACAGCAGGTGAGTGTATGAGGACAGTAGAATTGATCTCCCAAGCCAACCAGTCAGCAGAGTGTGCAGAATGGTTCAGCCCACCCTAAACTAATGATCTGTACTTGCTCTGCAAACTGTCCCTCCAGACTTTATCAACTGCATAGACTAGATCTCCATGCTTAGCTCACGTACATTTACCCACACACAGACTCCTGAATGCAGAGGTCTGAATTTCAACCTGAAGCTTATGCCTCACACCTAATTCAGCTGCTTCAATACAGGTGTCTAAATAAAGATATTTCAAGTTGGACTCCACTGGAGCTGCCCCAGAATATCTTATTTGGTCTCCAGCTTCCACTTGGCAGGTGCCAGGGTCTCCTATGAGTGCTGTATCAGGTTTGCTACCTCTATGCAGGTGACTTAAAGTTTGATACTTTAGGCTGTCTGAAGTGGTAATAGATTTCTATATCTAGGAAATTAAATGAAGACCTAAGTCTTTCTTGGTGTTCATTTCAGAGGAAAGGGGGAAAAAATAACCCAACCAAAAATGGAAGAGAGAATTACTTGAATGTCAGGTGCCATAAACAACGAAAATAGGGACTTGCAATATTTTCAAACATTTTCAAAATTCTAGTATTTTTTTGTTTGTTTTACTTCATTACCATTAAAACAAAATATTTCCAAGAGATGTCAATGTTGAATGTTTTCTTGTCTAGATCATGGCTTAAATGGTACACAGTGTCCAAGAACACTGCAGGCTTTGTCTTTTGTCTGTAAAAAACCTTTTTCTCTAAACAGCTTTAAATTGCTGATTTCAAAAGGTTGTTTCATTATGCCATTCATGTACTTATGTAGTACAAAAGAACAGCAACTGGTCAGATCTCTCTAGCAGGGACAAAATCGGTTCAGCTGCTTTTATTCCTCCTCATAAATGGCCTAGCACAAAAAGTCCCTGCCAGAACTTAATGCTTTGGGCTTTCTGCATGTAGTAGTAGATGGTGCCTTGGGACCAGAGTTCAGAATAGCACTACTGAGCTTTAAACTCCAACAAGGCCAAAAGGAAAAAATTAAATGTCACGATTAGCATTTGACAGCTCCAATCATTTATTAAATGCGCAAAAAAACTGGGAGAAATAGGAAAGATAGGTTTGTTGATTTTATTGGGATATTTGTTATTTAAACTGGCATTTTGCAATGACTTATAGAAACAGATGTTTGGTAGAGGCCTATTGAAAGTTTTGATTGCATTTTGTAGATACAAGAGTATCTGAAACTTGGGCATAAGAATGAAATAAACATGTCAAGACTCATTGGAATTAAAAAAAAAACAACACCCAAACCAACACTACTGCTAATGAGGCAGTAAGAGCAATAAACTATGTAGCACAGTTAGGCTTGAAATGCTCAGAACCTAGATAGCAAAAAACCTCATATAAACTGCCCTTATGTTAGAGAAGCCACACTGGATTTTCCAATGTATTTGTCAAGTTAGTCCCTGACAGTGTTACAATTCCCGTGATGCTATGATACCCAATATATAGGTATACTAAGGATGCTCTAAAGTATGTAATCAATGGGTTTCATTTACAAATGCATGTGCAAATTACATGGCTGAGGGGAAAACATACTTAGTGAGAAGATCAGACTATTTCTTCAAAAATGCTGTCTGACCTCTGCTCTGTAGTTTGTTTCTATCACACTAGATAAGGACTCTATTATCAGTATGGGATATGCCAAGCAGTTAGAATGTTTACTTGATAATTAGTATTAAAACATGGTATAGCTTTTCCTTTCTTAGATGCAGTGTCACTGTATTTCCAAGAACTTAAACAATTACCATGAGACTATTTAGACCAGCTAACTAAAGAACAATTATCTAATTGGCCTATCTTTATCACTGGTTTAATCTAACAAGCTACAGGCCATATGATTTAAAATTACAATCCACTTTCAAGCTCACTTTATTTAAAAAATGAACCAAATACAATAATCACTGTGGTCCACAATTTCCTTGAAAAAAGTAACTAAAAAAATGCTGCTAAATACAATAATAAAAGAATGAAGAAGCTCAAAGGTCATTTAGACCACGTGGATATGATTAGTGAAAGAAGCTGCACTCAAATGTTTTCAATCACCTAATAAAAATGTTCGCGGCATGATGAAAAAATCCGTCAGTTAGTTCTGAAGTATGGTGAAGAAATTTTTCAAATTAGATTGCACTAAATGGCTGCCTTAGACAAGATAAATCTTGTTTTGCTTTGATCTTCTGATAATGCCAACACGTACTTTTGAGGGGTCTGGCAAGACAAACACAGGGGATCCTCACTTGCCAAAATCAATAACATCCATTTCCACGCCTGAGAGACAGAAGCGCTGACTAATAACAGGAACATGCTCACTGGAGGCTGGAGCAACACTTGTTTGTGCCTAATTCAGTATACCAGAGTGACTGCTGAAGAGCAATTCAGCCTGGTAAAACTCCTACATCTAGCAGTGTCACACTTGGTTTCTGTTTCTGCCAAATCCAGTAAAGGTCGATTACGCAAGTCAGCCCTGCCTGCGGGCTTGTCTATCTTGAACATTCAAATTTCTAAAACAATTTTATTGCTTTCTTTCATGAATCAGTATTTGTGCTCTATTTTTTCAGTTTTACTTTTCGCCTCGCTCTTCATCTACTTTTCAGCTTGTAACATCTCTTTGGTACATGCAGATCCAAACATATCTTGACATGATACAGAGCCAAATCCATGCATTTAATTTATTAATGGTAAGTCATGTAAGTCCCTTCCTATATGAAGGGAGCATTCCTCTATATACACTCCTCTTTATCAGGGAGCATAGAGATAGGACAAGGGGTAAGGGGGTAGATTTATATCATGTATTAGGAAGAAATTCTTTACTGTGAGGGTGGTGAGGCACTGGAACAGGTTTCCCAGGGAAGCTGTGGAACCCCATCCTTGGAAGTCCTCAAGACCATGTTGGATGAGGCTTTGAGCAATCGTCTAGTGGAAGGTCTCCCTGCCCATGGCAGGAGGGCGTTGGAACTAAATGTTTTTTAAGGTCCGTTCCAACTCTAACAACTCGGAGGGGGGATCCCTCTTTTTATTTTCCTTACACTTTTTCTGTTATCTTGGGGTGAGAGCTATGAGCAGGGTTCTGTCAGGTTACCACAGGCAAAAATAAAGTATGATTACGTGGAAAAATCTTCCTTATTATGAATACCATAAAATAAAACTTGATAGAGTTAGCAAACACCTTAGAGCTATTGACCTGCACTATTTCATTTCACCCTCTTGTGTATAGTTTTTAATATGGTGTCAGGTTCCCTGGTCCTTTCCACAGTTTCTTATACCTGTCACTTTCCCCACTCAGGTGTAGCTCTTTATTTGAGTGCTGAGTCCTCCTCAGATGCCCTGCAAGCACCCAGTAGTTGTGCTCATTCTCCCTGATCTACCAATTTTCCTCTGTCTCCAGCTCTTGGTCAACCTGTTTACCTACCTCCCTTCATCTCAACACTGCGGTTTCCTCCAAATGTTTTATATGTCTTGCCTGAAGAGTCAGCTTCTCCAGCCATTCAGCTCTTAAACAAGTCAACTTGCAAAGCAACTCCTTATAACTCTCACTTTCTTTGTTTGGTGTAGATACGTGGACCTTGCTGCACTACTTGGAAGTTCTCAAACAAATTCTGAAGAGGCCTGAGCTGGGAATTACTACTGCAGCTTTGCAAAAGTTTATAAAATATCCGGGTGGGAGTAGATGTTCACATAGAGCACCAAAGGCTCATTAACAATGCCTAACAATATATCTTTCCTAGATTTGCTCTGAGAAACTCTTAAAACCTTCACCAGGGAAAAAAAAGAAAAAAAAGAAAAAAAAAAGAAAAAAAAAGAAAAAAAGAAAAAAAAGAAAAAAAAAGGAAAAAAAGAAATAAAGAAAAAAAAGAAAAAAAAGGAAAAAAAGAAAAAGGCAAAAGTCTGGGCTCAGCCTAAATGTGTTCCCTGCTTACAAATGCATTAAACCAAACCATTAGACACTGGCAAATTTTGTGCTAACAAAGAACAAGACTTTTCAAGAAATATGAAGTCACATTCCTATTTTAGGGGAAACGGCCCCTGACTAAAATCACTGTTGGACCATAACTCAGGGCTTAAAAGCTGGGAAAACTAAGGGAAGGGAATCCATTAAATTTGTTTGAGGAATTGTTAGACTGGGGTGTCAAGTACAACAAGAAGATATGAGGACAACATTAGATGGTTGATTTTCATAGAATCATAGAATGTTAGGGGTTGGAAGGGACCTCTGGACATCATCTAGTCCAACGCCCCTGCCAAAGCAGGTTCGCCTACAGCAGATTGCACAGGATGGCGTCCAGGCAGGTTTTGATTTTACTGCATAAAAACACTGCATCCACCTCCCTAGCTGTGAACAGTCTCAATGGCAACTGCAATACAGGGAGAATATGGCAAGAGGGACACTGCAGCTTTTATATAGTGTAGAGGTAACTTCCAGGGGCACTGGAATAAAATCCCTCATGCTGGGTTTGACATTTCTGGCTGATCTGTGATGACAAACATCTTCAAAGCAAACCACATGGAACATGTGGGTCAACAGCCACATAAACTCTTGCTGTCCTAAGACTAATTGAGACCTCCAAGCAGCTCATGGTCCAGGAAAGGACAACTCTGTAGTGCTCTCTTGTCTGCACAACTCCCTTGAGTAAATCTGATTTACTCAAGCTTGGCACTGAGGCCAGAATCAGATCCCCGTTGTACAATAAACAGTGCTGTTAAAAGATTCACAGTTTATTTCAAGTATTCTCTTCCTAGGAGTAACACTAAGTTTGTCATACATTTATGACTAACAGCATACGAAACTGAATACGTTTCTTCCATGTAATAGTGTAAAACAGTTCTGGTGAGATAGAAGCCAATTGTAAAGTACAGAAAATCAATGTAAATGTGTTGATGTAATGGGTTGATTATGTACATTATAATGAAATATATTTTGAAGACGGCAGGAAAATAATCTATGTATGTTATTGTGGTGATATATTTAGCAAGTTTCTAAGAATATTTATCTTATTTTTTCAGACAAAGGTTTTATTAGGCAAATACATTATTTAGAAAAAAATAAAATCATTTATAGTATATTTAAGGTTTAATTCAATTTTTTATACACTGTTAAAATTTCATTTTTTGAATCCTGGAGTTTTGCAAAATTTCTCCCAGTTAAGAGATTTGTGATTAAGATGAGTTTTAAGTATTTAGTTTTCAAAAGAAAGATACATTGCCCATTCAAAAATGTAAAGCTTCTGAATTCAGTGGGGTTGGCACTGTCTTCTACAATTCACATGGTTATAGGTGTAGATCATGGATCTATTTCTAAGAAAACTACTCCCAGAATATGTTATTGGAGACTCCCTACCCCTTTTTCTTCTTCAAACAATCCATCTTCATTTTTCTGGAATGACTGAGGCAGAGTTCCTGCAGAGAGCAGCCTCATTCACTAAAAAAATAATTGTAATTCATTTCTCGAGCTTCGGAGGAAGGAGGAGTCCTGTGGAAAAAAATAATAATAGAAAATAATTGTAAAAAACCTATTGATCATCCAAATCTCTCTACTTAATGAACTACTAGTCCGTTTCTCTCTATATTGACTCCCAAATAAGCAGAAATAAATTCACTGTCAGCCAGGCTGGTTAAGTAATTGAGGTCAGAAAATGTATACACAAGTGGTAAAGATCAATATCCCATGTACAATGTACAAACAGTAAGGTTTATATCTCTAATGGAAATATGAGATACATATAAATTGGATACTAATATGTATATAACATGTATTTACATAGATGCATATGCATATGTGCAACTGTGCACATATATGTTCGTATACATGTAAATGTTTCAGCATTTTATATAAAATATTGCCATAAAATAAGCTGTGCCTCCAAAAGAAAAATATTTTGTAAGATATGTAAACTGCAGTCAAGGCTGCATTGAACTACTCAAAAATTATTTGGTTAAAGGGTAAATACACCTTGTACCTCATAATGAAAATCTTATAGGTAGGGGTGGAGATTAACACTGCAGGCTGTCTGCAGAATATTAATAAAATTCAATATATTTTCTAAAAGGTATAATTTATATTTTGTGGAAATGAGTCTCTTTTCTAATAAAATTCTTCTGTCCTTCATTCTGTTCATATAATTTTTCTATAAATCATCCTGTAGGAATTTTTCTAAATATTCATCTCAGAGAGAACCTATTTAAATAAGCCCTCTTAGCAAGATATTTCAGAATTAAAATTACACCATGAGCAATACTTTATCCAATATGCTTCCTTCTATAGAATTTCTTTGTGACTAAAACAATATTTTGTAGAATTACATTATGTTAAAATAGCTGATCCGAGGTGATGCTTCTAGTATATAAATACTAGGTAAAAAAGATCAACAAATTATCTTTAACCATTTTAATGCAACCCATCTCTGAACCTGTGAAAAAGTAGTTGATTTTCTCTCCAAATCTACATATATAGTGAAAAAAACCTAAGGGCATTGCACTCAGCTTCACCACAACGAAAGAATAAGAAAAGAGAAAAGTGCTGCTGGTTATACTTTATTTTCCTAGATTTGCAGTAAACCAGAACATTATGCTCTTTGTAGTCATGTAGAAATAAAGTCTGTGATGTCCCTGGAATTCTTGGGGAGGTTTGATCAAAAAAATGGGTAAATTGTATTTTTAGAGAAAAAGGCTGGAACCAAAATGAAAACGAAAATCCAGCACCATTTGCTAGATGGAGAAAGCTTATGTTCCATTTCCGGGCCATATTTCATATTGTCTTCTCAATTCTTAGGTTAGGTATTTGCATGAAGCAGGAGAGGACTTGCATGCATTCACAAGTGCTTTCCTGAATTAAGAATCACTGATGAACTGAATTATTTTCATTGAAAGATAGAAAACAAGAAGTAAATGAAGGTTAAAAGTCCAGAATTGGGCCCATAATTTTCTTTTCTTCTTAAAGTTCATACTTCCACAATCTACAGAGTTTTTCCACAAAAGTTTTACTGTATGTGTTTCTCAGTAAAGGGCATATTTATTGGAAAACATGGTAGTTTTTCCCATTTTACACACAAAAATCTCCTAGAGGATGTATTTGTTTCTAAGACAAACTTCTAGGAAACTTGGAAATTGAATACAGTAACGCTGTATATGCAATACTTTGTGCCTACAAAAGACTGTTAAAGTTTGCATGGAAACTGACTGATGTATAAGAACAGGCAAGCAGATGTTTCCCTACACAATCTGCAGTATAGACCAACATTTCTGCTGAAGCTAGATATTTAATTAGTAGTAATGTCATTACTAGGCAATATACTATATTTATATCTAATTTACTACATGTAATAACACAAATATATAGTGATATATAGTGATACACACACATATGTATGTGTACACATATATTACTCCTAGACATTCTACCGAATACAGACAGCTTACTACAGTCACTTCTACTCTCTGTGGGGCTAAATGTTCACCTCTTCCCACACTTAGTGTCTGTAAGAAAAGCCAATAAAGGAAGAAACGTGATAGTGGCTCTGTGCCAAATGTAGATTAAGCTGCTTCGAACATAAGCTCCCATGCTGGCTACTACCACTTGTAGAATTGTCCCCAGCTTGCTGGCCTGTAGGTCACAGTACAGAACAACATAATGCATTATGTGCCCTCCAGGATTCATCTGCTCAGAAGAGGTCTACGTATGAGCTAGTTGCTTTAGAATTACAATTTTCCACCTTTGCAATTAATGGAGAGAACGAAACTCTTCCAAGATAGTATTCATTTAATCTATAGTAAGCATATGTAAAATGACCCCCTAGGGAATGTGATAAAAGAGTTAACTGCTGACCTTAGACAATGGTGCAAAGGGGCAGGGGCAGGGTGTCCAAAGGAGGAGAAGAATAATAATTCTACAAGCTCATATTTGTCAAGTGAAGGAGAACAACTAGACCCCCGGAACTCACAGCAAGTTGGGGTTTTTTGCTTTTTATATCCAGCCCCCTTCTGAGTAGTGTTACATTCTGGGCAGTGTTCCTACATGTCATTATATTGCGTTTGAAGACATCTTCTCCTGTTAGATTAGGATCTGTCCCTATTAATTCTAATTGACCATCCTCTGGCTCTTGAATTATGATATAGGTCAAATACATATGACCCACATTATTTCTCTCTACCTTTCTTGATTTTATTGATTTTTAATATATTGCCTCATCTTTTCTAAAGAAGAATTTACATCTTCACAATTTTGCTGAGTTTTATCACCAAAAGGTCCTTTTCTAAACCTTTTCTAAGGTGCTATGCTTCTGCTGCTGTCAGAAACATCCTGTCTTTCTGGAGCTGGTAGGTTTGACCTAGGATGTATGAGATGCCCATGCAAGAACTGAGAGGTTGGATAGGGTACACTGAGGCATCTCAAGTGACACTAGATGCCCCTGTTTAAGCAACTGAATCTGAAATACAGAGGTTCAAATCAGTTGCCATCACATAGGAATCTATCTACATTTTAGACGCCATAAAAATGTCTCACATGTCCACATAGTGCTGTCAGATACAACATAAAATCTACAGCAGATGTGTCCTCCTCTGGAGCCACAGCTTGAGTTGAGGTAGAAAACACCAGGTCTTTCAAATATCATTGTATGTCAATGTATTGACAACTAAACTGAGCCCAGAATCCCACTCCTAATTTAAAATCAGGTAAATTCTGAGTGGTTTAATTGCCTTCCAATGTGCTTTTCTTCTCAGCACACCACCCTGGTAATTTTTTTGTCATCAGAAACATTAATCTTCAGCTTCCTTGTCTTCACAACCATAAAGACAGGAAACTGTGCCCATACAATCTTCATGAGAAATTGATCAAAATATGGTGAAAATCACAATGGGTAATAATGTTCTTCATGGGAAGCATGAAATGCTCTAATAATTACTTTAAACAGTATCTCATAATACACAGTATGCACTGTCTACATGAAAAATTTGTATATACAGATATTTCCTGCTGTTATTAATGTTTTGGCAGTGTCCAGTGACAGCCTATTCTTGAAGGTTTTAGTTTGTATTTTCATCCCTGTCTATCATGAGAAACAATTATGGTTTTGATATGCCTAATCTGAAAAATAATATTTCTTCTAGGAAATATTTTAACATTCTATTAAGATTCATAACTTTTCAGTCATTCAATGTTCTTGTCTGTTTTAAAACTCAGTGCTTCATTCAGCTTTTTTGATTACCCCATAACTTTAGATTTGGCAGGTTTGGGCTTTTTTTATAAGAGTGTTTCTCCTAGCTATATAATTTCAGTTTAAATAATAATTCTTAGGTTGTTAGTTCAAAATTATTATCTTATTCTTTAGGGACTAGTGGGGGAAAAAAAAAATCAAAATTTTGAAGTTTGCATTAACATTTTTAGTTTGTTATCCATAATGGATTAGGAAGTCCCGTGAAAAGAAGTTACACACTTTCATTTTCTTTCAGGCTATTTAGACTATGTAGTATTCACCATAACTTCTCATGGAATAGTACTTTGCTTGCCACAAATACTGTTCCCTTCAATAATTTCCTTCCTGGAAGACATCTTAATAAGGCCTTCAGTGTATGATGAAACACTTCAGGGGCTGATTAGCTTATATTCCAAAAGGCAGCCATAAAAAAGTAGCATTAGTTTTTCCTATGTTTGTGGAAAACTGCCAAAACCTACCAGTATGTCTCGTTTCCTGAAAGTAAACCTTAACAACTCAGTCAATATTCCCTCTACACAAGGAAGCAGAAACATTCCTATGTCATGCTTTCCTTCAGGGACATGTTATTGGTAAAAAAGTAAGGTGTTATGGTTTGAGAAGCCCACTACAATTTATTGTCATTTAGACAATTATTCTATAACCCAATGACCCCTCCCCACCCAGGAAGGGGAATCAGGAAAAAAACAAGGAAACCCAAGGGTTGAAATATAAACATATTTAATAGAATAAGACTGGATAATTAACATCAATAACACTAAAGAACCAATATTCATCCTCATACCAACATAAAATGTACAAGGATTGTACTCAGCCAACTGTATCAGTAGGAAGCTGTGCACTCCCAGCAGTGGACAGCAAATGTCGGACACCGCAAGTGCTATGGCTTTGGGAAGAAGAGAAGACCTCAGAGGTCCGGCACAGGGGCAAGAAATTCTCTGGATCACTGACATCAAGGGAGAGATAACTTTGCAGCCAACTTTCTAATTTATATTGAATGTGATGTTCACGGTATGACATCCTGTTGGCCAGCTTGGGTCAAGTGCCCGGGTCTCGCTCCTCCTCATGCCCTCACCTGGCTAACTCAAAAACACTGAGACCTTGAAAGCTGCATACCATAGCTGGCTATAAAGTAAATATTTTCACAAATTCAGACACTAGAGTCTTCTAAAAGTGTGGTTTTCCCAAGCACTAGAAGAGAAATTAGTCTGGTGTCGCTCAAACCAGGACACAAGCTTCTCTAGGAAAGTTGTTAAAGAAATAATTCAATCCCTTGGCTTTTCAGGTGACTGGAAGAGACCTTCAAATACCATGCTTCAGTTCTTTCACCATCCTTTGTTAGGCTTGGCTATGTTCGGGACATGAAAAAAAAAAAAAAAAAAACCATAAATGTAGACACTTCACTGAAACACCTATGTTGGGAGACCTAATACTTGAGGTGTTCTGTATGGTCAGTATGTATGCAATTTATGCAACCTGTTTAACTAATCCACTTTTTTGTATTTGTAGTTCAGCTTTGTAAGAGGCTGTTTGGTGTCTGTTCCTTCTAGGCCTTATCCGTTCTCTGTCTGGACACAGGCTTCCACCTGACAGGAAGTCTGGACAGACTTCCACCATCTCAAACTTAGCCTCTATACTGCAGGATGAGGTACAATAGCTGAAACACAGTCATGTATTAGCACCTTGGTTGCACCTCAGGCAGACTTAACCTTCCTAGAGATCCTGTGATACATCTGTTAGCTACATCGGTGCAGTGACTTTAATACCCGAAAGGAACTAAAATAGCATTAGCAGACCAAGTTTATGCAACTGAATCTGCCTCTATGTTGAGTCTATGTCTGTCTTTCAGAGGCTCTTTGGCACATGGTAAACCATTTAAAACATTTTTCCCCACGGTAATTTGACTGTCCTTCAACAATTACTGCAATCAGTCATCCTGACTTGAGGCAAGTTTCTATTTGTTTGACACACTATATATTTATTCGCGCTTTTTTGTTTGTCCATTGCTCCAAGCACTGTCATTTCTTGGGATCACAGCAGATGCCATATCCATCACCCCATACCTGATCTCCGTTCTATGGCTTTTCTTCCATGTTTTCTTACATTATTTTGCCATTATGCTTGTTTCTCTGCAGATTTTGCCTTTAATTCCATTGCTGTTTCTTCTGTCTGTGAATACAAATTACACACATTGCCCCAGTCAATACTGCACTTCTTTTCAGAGCAATCTTTGATTGCACCATTTCTGTTCTAGAGAGGAACAGGAAGTTCTGTTCTCTACTTCTCTACTTCTGAGAGGAACAGAAGAACATAAAGTGACTACTGCATAGCATCTTTAGAAAATATGTAGGAAACTCAACCTTCTCACAACTTTGAAATCTACTTGCAAGAACAGAGCGTAAAGCACTCTGAGAAAGAAATTTTAATTTTTATAAACAATGTGCAGTTGAAGTATTTTTCTTCTCATGTCAAACAGCCTAAAAGGTAAGCTGCTGTTGCAAAACACCTTCTGCAGTTGAAAGATAGAGGGAGACAGATGCTTCTAGAAAACAGTTCATCTTGAGCAGCTGCACTTCAATTCAGGTTCCCATGTGTAAATCAGATGTCCAGGGGTGCTCACCTGGCCTCCAGGTGCCATTTCAAAAGGGCTCTTGTGGAGTTGGTAAGTGAGGGTTGGTCTCTTCTCCCAAGTAACAGGTGATAGGACAAGAGGACATGGCCTCAAATTGCACCAGGGAAGGTTTAGATTGGATATTAGGAAGAATTTCTTCCCCCAAAGGGTTATCAAGCATTGGAACAGGCTGCCCAGGGAAGTGGTTGAGTCGCCATCCCTGGAGTTATTTAAAAGACAGGTAGATGTAGTGCTGAGGGACATAGTTTAGTATTAACTTGGCAGTGCTAGGTTAACGGTTGGACTTGATGATCTTAAACATCTCTTCTGACCAAAAAAATTCTATGATTCTATGCCTAACCAACCTGGTGCAGGTGACTCAGGGATGTAGAGCATTTCAAACATCAATTACCTGTGTTGGTAACATTGTTATGTCTTCTGTGTCTACTTTAGGGTGAGTTCACCCCCTGGAAGTACCAATTTCTCTCTGTTTACTCTAAGGAAGCCTAAATAATCACATTGGATCTTTCAAATGGTAAAAACTAGTAGGGTTGACATGCACTTTTAGCTGGTGGAGCTGATCCCCACAGGAAGCATCAGACTTAAAGGCAGCCCTAATTTTTAGAAGCATTAGAATTATCTTAGAGCATTTAAAAAAACACACGTGACCACTCTTGGAAGGGATTAAAACCTTTTTTGTTGTTGGGTCTAAGATGAGTTTTAGGCACTGGGAGTTAGAGATGCAGATTCTCTGAGCAGCTCAGTGTCTAGCCCTCCAGTACAGCTTACCGATGCCTCTGACAAGCTTGTGGATTTTTTTCCTCAGAGCTTGGAATAGGAGTGTTTTGTGATTCAATCTTTAATTAATTTTTTCTCCAAGACCCATCAACAAAGGGAATGCCCGGGGCAGGGGGGGGCAGGG